>JAJOOS010019156.1:0-15028 GCA_029582725.1 Solanum chiquidenum
ACCTCAAGTCGTCACCGCTTACGTTAATTTCACAATAAATGTGTGGTATTTTATTTGGAATTTGATCGATTAATTTGAATTCATATTAGATTTTTTTTCCTTTCAATTTATGCTCAAATCAGAAATCTCTATTAAGGGTGAATGAATTTTATCAAAATCTCTTCACAATCGTTAATAATTTTAAAAAAAATTAAAAAATTATTCTTCACTTTTTCCCCCCACTTGCATGCATGTGGGTAGAGTTGGAGCTAAGTGAGGGTTCGTGGATTCGGATGAATTTAATTATTTTATGTTGTATTTTATTAGAAAATTAAATAAATATAATGTATATTATCTTGTGAACCCCTAACAAAATTGATTGACGGTTCAATGATAAGGAAGGGGCCACGAAAATGCTTTACACACTATTGTTCTGGGTTTGGAAATATTTTCTCTTATGTCCTAAAATTTAGAACCTCAAACTCGTAATCCTAACTCTACCTCTATAAGTGAGATAGTAGAATTTTTTTTTCAAGAAATAAAAACAAAAGTGAATCATGTGGGTAAGAAGAACAATATTTTTCAATCGTGCCTATAGTTATTCATGCAACTATTGTGACGATTATCTATAACTAAGTGTAAGATTATCTATTAATTTAATAAAATGAATAAATATTATTGGACATCTTAAAATAATATTTCCTCTGTCTTTAATTAATTACTTGTCCACTTTTGAATTGACACACCTATTAAGAAAACAATTAATGACATAGTGAATTTACCATTTTACCCCTATTAATTATGAAGTCGATTAAAAGTTTAATATTTTTCAAAGTAATTAATCATTTAATTGAGAATATAATAAATAAAAATAAATTGTTTTTTCTTGATTTGTCAAAATGAACAAATAATTAGGAATAACTATAAAAATAAATGAATAAGTAATTAAGGACAAAAGAGTATATTGAACTATTATTTAACGCAGTGAGTATATAATAACAAAATCATAGCCAAAAATAGATGGGATAGTTATTACTATCCCAACAGAATGCATTCATCACATGTAGGACATTTGCTTACTAAATTGAGCCCCCCATGTCACAATTCACATGTTAGATTGGGTTATCACTAGGGGTGTGTATTCGATTTTTTGGTTTGGTTTGGATTTTTCGATTTTTTGTTTTGAAGAAGTGTAATCTAATTCGAACTAAAATAAATTTGATTTGGTTTGGTTTTTCTCTTTTTGGTTTGAATTTTTTCGGTTCGATTAATCGGTTATGTCAATAATTAGAAACATAACATAGTTATAATTATAATATTGAATTTCTTAAATATACTTTTTAATATAAATCACAAATAAAACATAAAACACAATACTTAAAAGTATATCAATTATAGGTGTCCAAACATAAAAAAAAAAAACTAAATCATAATGAAAATAACTAAAAAGGGACAAAAGTGGTTAACTCCAACTTAATTCTAAACACATATATATATATATATATAATTCGATTTTTTTGGTTTTCATTTTTCTAAATCCGAAACCAAACCAAAAAACAAACAAAGTAAATTATAAATCCAAAACCAAACCAAAAATTCAAAAAACCAATCCAAATTAGAATTCGGTTTGATTTGGTTTGATTTTTCGGTTTAATCTAAATAGTGCACACCCCTAATTATCACGTGTTCACGTTTTACCTATTCATTGTATTAAAAATATTTTTTACTTAAAAAAAATTAAAGATAATTTATTTTTATATATCTACTAGAACTTGCATCAATGAATTAGCTTGAAACAAAAAATAACTTTAGACAAAAAGGAAGAAATTATTATCAAGATCCTAAATAATTTAGTAAAACAAGATATATACTAACAGATCAATTTGTAGACGATTTGTAGCTCCGATGTGACAAACTATGAAAATGTAGCGATGGATGGATGAAAATTTGTAATTTACTGAGTTAAATTGAAGATGGAGACCATTTATTACTTTTCTGCTCTTTGTTCTAGTTCTTTCCGTTTGCTTACATTATTTTCTATTTCATTTTTTGCCTCTATATGTTAAATTAATAAGATAATACAATTAATAAGGTGTCCTCCACTGAGTTATGCTAATTGGGTTTTAAAAAAATATATTATACATGGAAGCATGAAAAATTAATTGAATACTTTAATGTAAAAACATTATCTTTTATATTTTAGATAGGTAATAAACCCGCACTTCGCGCGGGCATAAATAATTTTTTTAAGCTTTTGAACAATCTTTCCAATAATAGATTGTTGTAAGAAAAAAAGAAGTAAATTTTAGTAGGTTTTAAGAACATTTCAACATAAATTAAATGATTTGATATTATCACATATCTCAAGAATTGTAGATATATAATAAATGATTAAAACTATCTTAATATCTAATCATTTTTATCTTTTACATAATTTATCATAATATATGTTTGATGATATAATTGTCTTGTTAAAACTGAGTGATGTTTTTATATAACGATTAAACATCACTTTCTTTTTTATTGTATATGAAAAATATAGAATCTGATAATTTATAGTTAGAATAACTCCTTGTGAAAGTAAAATTATGTGAAAGTTTTCAATAATTAATATTAGTTATAAATAAGTTAAGACCGTTAAAAATGTACACCACAACAACATAAATAATTTTTTTAGAGACAATCTACTTGTCTGAGGTCAAACGTTCACCACTTTTCGTTATTGTTACTTTATTAGTCTAACACAATTTATAGAAGGAGAAAAATAAATTTTAAACGACAACAAAATAATATTGTTGACCATTTTAGAAATTCATTCTTCATTAAACTGATGCTCTGAAGGCCCTTCTAGATGCTTCATCAATGCAACTTTACGACTTTTTCAGAAATATGTATGTATAATTTTTTCATTAAGAAAGTACAAGTAGAGCAAAATGTTGGATTCTAGATTCATGTTAAAGAAATATTCTCGAACATTAAAAAATTAAAAATGAGTATAACCTAGATAACTCAAACACTCAACAATGACTTGGGACATAAAGGACAACAAATCTATGTTAATAGACATATCTTTTGTAGCTTAAGATATTACTTTTATTTAGAGCAGGTTTTATTTCATATTCTTCAAATTAAGCTTGCCGAAAATAGTCATAATTCACACAAAAAAAATTTAGAAGAGCCGAATGAGAAGGAAAAAAAGAAAAACATTAAAATGACGAAAGCTTTGTCCAAGTAAGATCATATACATACCAAACTAAAAATAATCAATACAATTTTAAGGAGACCACAAAATAGCGAGAAAAACATACATTAAAGGAAGTAAACTATGAGATATCCAATGATGATAACAAATCATTCTAACCAGAAAAGTTCCCATGTTTTGAAATAACATACATAAAAATATTGACTAACACTTCAATCAACTTTCAATCATTAAAGTACTCATAATATCCACTGATAAAATTTAGTAAAAATAGATAACAACAACGTAAAAATCAAAAAATATGGGCATGCAAAATTATTAACTCTCAGAGGATTTTCTAAAGAACACAAAATCTCATCCTTGTATGTGAAGGAATGGCGTTGTTGATGAAGAAATTATAGATTTGTAAGGGTTTTTTTTTATTGTACCTTCAACAATTCCAATAGAGAAAACTTGTTTGAATACTCAATTAACGTTTGTTATTTAATTTGTACTAACAAATATTTATAACAATAATTTTGCAGAAACATAAACAACAAAGTTCAAAAAATGTACTCAAAAATAACAATTAATAATATAAGCATAAATTAATGACTATAAAAATCATATCAGGATCTGTAACAAACATAATGGAAAAACAAAATAATTGTGTCAGTGAGTCATTTAACAAGAGCAAAGTACACAAATATTTAATTATCCAAAAGAAGAAGTTCAAAATTTACGTTGTTTTAAAATGAGAGGAAATTCCTCTATTTATAGACAACAAAGGGTCGTGTGAACAAATGTTTATTGTGTCTTATCAGAGAGGTCACAACTCTTTGGAAAAGTTACAACCCTTCGGGAAGTTCACAACCTTTCATAAAAGTCACAACTTTTCATAAAAGTCGAAACTATTCATAAAAGTCGCAACTTTTTAATAAAAGTCACAATTTTTCATGAAAGAGGAAGGCTAGTTTTGAAAATAAATTAAATTAAAAGGGAATCCTGATTTGTGGTGGCGCCACGTAGGCGAGTCTAGGATTTTCTTTTTTATATATATATGATTTTAATTTTATTTTAAAAAATATGATTTGTTTTTAATAATTAAGTGGCTTGTAATTAAGAAGAATAATACTATAAAAATTATAATTATATTTATTGTTTCTTAAAAGATGTGTATCAAATCAATTATGAATGAATAAAGATAAACGAAGGAAGTATCATATTGAATTATTGATCAACTAATATCTATTCCATCTATCCTTAATTATTATCTCTTTTGAATTGACACACATATCAACAAAACAATGATTGACACAGTAAGTTGATCATTTTACTCTTATTAATATGAAGTAGATGAATTAAAAATTTAAAATTCTCAAAAAAATCTATCTTTTTTCAAAGTAATTAATTGAGTGTATAATAGGTAAAAAAAAAATTGTTCTTTCTTAATTTGTCAAAATAGACAAGTAAAATTGGACAAATAAAAAGAAAAAGTGGACAAATAATTAAAGATAAAGGGAGTAAATGTTTTTAATTTAAAAAAGGTTACTTCTTTAATTACTTTTTTTGCTTTAATTTCTGTGATATCGATTTTATATTAGTTAGTTAAGAAAATATTATATATTTTATATTTAAAATATTATTTCTAATGAGTAACACATGTTCGACTTATGACCATTAATTTTAAAATCCTTCCTTTATTTGTATTTTTTTTAAAAATGTATAAGCCACATAAATTAAAGTTGAATGAGTATTTAAAAGTTAGCTATATCCTTATTCAGAGGTCACTGTCCCCCCACCCCCCCATCCCCCACCCCCGTTCTATATATATATGACAAAATTGACCACACATACAGATAATGCCTTCATATAAACACAGTTGGCCATAAATATAGATATAAATGCAATTAGATATTATATCTGTGTGATTTAAGTTAGGACTAAATTTTTTATGTGCACGAATACAATGTGGGTGGCAACTATTTGCTTGAGTGATCAATTTAGATATTTCATGTATTGCCTTTGATCAGATCATGGTTATAAGGGCAGTTCATGGTTATCGTTAAAAAAAATTCATTCGACCGTAAATCAAATTAAATCGATTAAGAAAATTGACATTTGATTTAGTTTGATTTTACATTTTGAAAATCGATACTATTTGATTTGGTTTTGATTTTACTAAAAAAGTTGAAAATAACCAAATCGAACCAAGAAATTATATATATATTACTTTTATAATTATTTATATATAATTCATAAATAAAATATAAATATAAATATTTTTTAAAATTTTAATTAACCTAAGTCTTTAACTTTATCATTTTCTCAAGCTTAAGACTTAAATTTTAGTATAATTCAAATAAAAGACATTTTACATAAACAATATATATTAGCTTCATAATTATCATTTATATTAATATAATGTATTTTACCTTCATATATAGTAATATATATTAATGTTTGCTATATCCTGTAGTTTTTTCCCGTTTTTCACTCTCTTTCTTCTTCTTTTTTCCGTTTTTCACTCTTTCTTCTTTCTTTTTTTTCGTTTTTTACTTTCTCTTTCTTTTATTTTTTCCTTCTTTTTCTCTTTCTCCCTCTCTCCTACTTCTCTTTTTCTTTTCTCTGTTCATCTTTCTCTTTCTTTGTAATTTTAATGCACGTGGTAAATATATAACTAAAATATTTTAGTAAAAAGGTAAAAAATATCCCTTAATTTTGGTTTATAGTTTGACTTTATCCTCGTCGTTAAAATGAAGTTAATTTCACTCCTCCCGTTACTAATTTCACCAAAATTACTCCTCATTTGATGGAATCCCCAAAATTAATCGAAATTGACCCAATAGGTTTTTTTTATAAAAAAAATCGGGTAATTTGGGTCAGTTTTGGGAATTCCGTCAAATGAGGGGTAATTTTGGTGAAATTCGTAATGAGAGGGGTAAAATTAAATTTATTTTAACGGCGAGGGTAAAGTCAAACTATAAACCAAAGTTGAGGGATATTTTTGACCCTTTTCCCAAATATTTTTAATACAAATATATTATAAGTATTTTATGCGAATTTCAAATATTTCGGTACTATTTAAATTAGTTTACATTTCTTGAATTTATAGTAATGTATAATATTAAATTCGAATTGTATTATAACTATCATTTATATTTATACAATTTTAATACAGATCTTTTAGAGCGTCACCTCTTTTTCTTCGATAAATCACCACCACCAGGCCACCGATTGTTTATATTTAGCAATTTTGATACATCTTTAATACAATTTTTTAGAACTTCACCAAATATATAACTAAACATTTTTAATACAAATATATTATAAGTATTATATGTGAATTTCAAACATTTCGGTATTATTTAAATTAGTTTACATTATTAAAAATGTATTATATTTATTCTGCAATAATAATACAGTTTTGATACAACTTTAATATAGATTTATAATGATAATTAAAACTAAAATTATGTCATATATGAACTATGGTAATAAAAATAAAGCAACCCTTAAAATCTATGGTAATAAAAATAAAGCAACATTCCTTGATTTGTCTAATCATAGACTTGAGATTTCTACAATAATAACTATACTATCTTATTTTTTTGGCAATTAAAAGGAATTTTCATTGCCAAATTGTTGTTCTTGTACAATATAAAAAACTACTCTAGCATGACAGCTACATCTAACACCATAGCCAAGCATGTACTGCTCTTGGCTTGAAAAAATCTCTCATTTCTTTCAATAAACTAAACCAATTAGATTGATTTGATTTTTATTTTAATCAATAACCAATCCCAATCGAACCATGAACACCCCTAGTTATAATTCAAATCGAACCGTGAACACTCCTGTAATGTCCCTGTCTATGTTGTGGAAGGCCAATAACAGAATCCACCACTTTTTTGAGTTTCTTATTTTTGAGAAATCTTAGCAACAAGTTTATATAAAGTGGTACCAAATTGTATTATAATTATGTATTGAGTTGTATGAAATTGTATTTTAATTTTTTAAGTTATTGTAGTAATATTAAATTTGTATGAATATTATATGAAATTTGTATACAGTGTTGTATAGTTATATTAAATTTTCAGAAATTAATCAACATAAACTTTAAACAAAATTTATATAGTTATATAAATATTTTCATACAATTTTTTTACATGGCATAGTGATCGAGATTTGAATCATTAAGCAAGATCCAGAATGTTGATTTTTTAGAAATCTATTATGAACTTTATACAAAATTTATACAATGATATATATATATATTAATTTCATACTACTTTTATATACGAAATTGTGAACGAAATTCTAAGTCTTGTACAAAATTTAAAGTGTGATTTCGTATATGTTTTAGAAAAAAAAAACTTTTACTATGTTTAACGAAAATCTCTTGTCACGATTGGTAAATATCAAATATGTATAAATTTTTTCCCATAAACTCCCAAGCCCAAATAGTAATTTTTAGGCTATCTCCTTAGTGTTAGTTGCAGGTGCTATATACAAGAATATTTACATCTTTTTTGTCACATTAATGCGTATTTCATATTGAGAAGTTATGTATAATTCTATGCAAATATAGAAGTTCTTGTGTTTATCATTTTGTGATCAATTAATCAACTTGCATCAATTTAATTTCGAGAAAAAGCTCAAAATAGTCCCTCATCTTTGGGTTAAGACTCAAAGTCATCTTTGAGTTTTCACATGGAGCATTAATAGTCCCTCATGTTTGCAATATTGTTGCACTTTTGGTCCTTCTTCAAAATTTTGTCTATTTTTTAACATTGATTTTATTCATAATTTATGTATGGAATGTTTATCGTCATTTTATATATTTAGTAGAAATAATAACTCCATGTGAGAGATTGTGAGAAGAAAAACACCTTGTTTTGTTTAGTAGAAATCGTATTGCAGGTAAAGTCGAGAGATTCATCACGACGATTTCACGTGCAATAGTACAAAATTTTCTTTTCTTGCAATGTTATATGTTAAAATGTTCTTAGTTTAGCTGCAGTAATATTTATACCGAACAGAACAAGATATTCTTCTTCTCACTTTCTCTCACATAGAGTTATTATTTCTACTAAATATATAAAAAGACGATGAGACATTCCTTAAATAAAATTATGAACAAAATTAATGTTAAAAAATAGGCAAAAGTTTAGGGGAGGACCAAACGTGCACCAATATTGCAAACATGAGTGACTATTAGTGCTCCATCTGAAAACTCAAGGATGACTTTGAGTTTTAACCCAAAGATGAGGGACTATTTGGGCCTTTTCTCATTTAATTTCTAAACTACATAATATTTGTAATTGTTGCTAATACAAGTTGAAATGCAAATGGTTTCAACTCTTTGGAATTACTTTCTCTCTATTTTTCTTTTAAGTGCTAAATAAGTTTGTCTTACCTAAAATTGGTGCTTAACATAAAAGTGTATCCAATTGAAAGCAACAACAAATATATATTATGAAATCAAATTTTCCTCCTTCGTTTTCTCTTTCTTTCATCCTTTCTCCTTGAATCTCTCCAACATTTTCCTCGTCTTTCATTTTGTATCCTTAAATCTCACTAATTAAAATCGATATTTTATAAAATTTTATTGATAGAATATGGTAGTGGATATGCATATGATATGTATTAGTACACAATATATCTCAAATAAATGGGTGTTATACATGTTTATATACATTATACCTATACATATTATTTTAAATATGCAGTAATATGAATGCTAGTAATATGTTTATTCCATCTATACATACTGATAATATATCTCATATTCTTTAAAAAACAATTTATATTAATAAGAAAATTTTAGAAATAGCAAACATAATAGACATAATAAGGATCTATAGTTATAGTTTCGATAATTGTGCTTCATAGATATAGTTTTGTTTGCTATGGAGGTTGCGGTTTGTATATTTTTGCTCGTTTGTATATTTCAGTTGTGAATATACAAAGAGAGTAAGTATATACAAATTCTATAAATAAATATATATATATATATATATATTTATTTATTTCAAAACTCCTTTTGTATATTTCGCTTGAGAATATACAAACATGGTAATACTATTATGATTTTTTTTTATAAATCGTATACAAATAGCTACGTGTAAGCATATACAAAATTTTGGATTCATACAATCAAGAACCGAATTATACGAATTCTGAATTTATACAAATCATGTGAATAGCAAGAATTGAGGAAACTATAATGCGAATTATAATTTTCTTAAACTGTAGCTATAATACCTAATATAGGCTAATTATTTGCTATTCTGCATAACTTTTACTACTAATAATATATCTCAGAATTTTTTAAAACATTAAATATTAATTAGTGCAAAAAATAAGATATATGTTAAAGAGATTGAAAGTAAGGCCACTGTATCACAATGGGCCACAAAGTGGAGGAGAGAGAGAGAGAGATTTGGAAAAAGAACTGGCTACATGGGCTAAAAGGCAACACTATCACAATTGGGCCACAAAATCATGGAGAATCAGGCCCATCATGGCAAATATTACAGGCATCACAATAACAAACAATTTTTCCTTGGCATAAATTTATATTTTCATATTATAATATAACATAAGTTATGCATTCAGCGGCATAACAAGCTAAGCCTTAAAAGGCTTAACTTAAATCCTACAAAACTTTGAGGGAATAAGAATCTACACAAATTATGCCAATAACTTAATTCTTACATAACTTATGTCAAATAAGGCAAAAAAATTCTAAACGTATATCGAGCAAAATTAGGTCATAAATAAAGGTATTTTAGCTTATAATTTCCCATTAAATGAGTAGAAGTGACAAAGAATTAAAAAAAATGACATCTAAGGATGAAATTAAAGATCACTCTGAAATATAGGTAATCTGTAATAAACTTCGAAAATAATTGGAGGTTGAAGGATGTTTTTTTTTTACTTCCATCAACTTTTACAGTCCTAAAGTTTGGGCGAAATTTACTTTTATCCATACTATATTATTGTCTTGGAACACAAATTATCTTATTCTTTTTTAACGTGGAACTCCCAAGTAAAATTTCATTATTTATTTTAAAATTAAGAGATTATATGGGAACGACAAATTGTCATATGTTTTACATGTGCCCTAAATAAATAGCTAAATGGACTCTGATGAGATATGTGAAGAAGTAGTTAAGTAGTTAGTTAAAAGTCATTAAATTGATGAAGGGTAGATTAGTCTTTGTGTATTGTTAGTTGTAACAAACTATACTCATTTAGTTAGTAGGAGTCAGTTACAGAATGTGGTCTATAAATACCACTTCCATTACTTGTATTCCTTAGTCTATTGAGCTCAATCAATGAGAAGTTTTTCTAAAAGAGCAGTTACTGCTTAGTGTTAATTTTGAGTTGTTTAATTTTAGTTCATGGTATCAAAGCTATACACAGTGATTACTGTGAGAGGCGATCGGTTTGGAATCACTAAATCAATTGTGCAGATTCATCGGATTGACAGTTTTTCAGTTGAACTGAGTGGTGATCGAAAAACAATTGAGGATTGATTCTCTTCCGCAACAAGTATTCATCAACATTTCATTCAGAGATGGATAATGCAAGAGTAGAAGTAGATCCAATTCAAGGTTTTAACAATGGCATCAATGGAGAACATGTAGGTGCATCAACTGCTCTACCTAGTTTTATGACTAGCCAAGGTATTGACTTCAATCATCCTCTGTTTCTTAGCCCATCAGATGTAAGTGGAGTCAACCTTCTTTCGTTTCAATTACTTGGTGTTGAAAACTACACTCTATGGAGTAGATCAATCACACTAGCTTTGTTAGGTCGAAATAAACTAAGTTTGATTGATGGATCATTTAACAAAGAAGTTTTTGGTGAAGAACTGTGGGGTCAATGGGAAAGAGCTAATGCCATTGTCTTAACATGGCTAATGAATTCAGTGTCAAAAGGTTTTCTTAGTGGAATTGCATTTGCATCCACTGCTATGTAGGTCTGGAATGATTTGAAAGAGAGATTTGATAGAGTAGATGGTTCTAGAACCTACAGTCTTCATAAGGATATTGCTTCATTGCAGCAGGGTATTTCTGAGTATTACACTAAACTCAAAACCTTGTGAGATTAGTTTGAGATGGTAGTGCCCACACCTTGATGTAACTGTGCTAAATCGAAGGAGTTTGTCATTCATCTAAATAGACAAAAGTTGTATCAGTTCTTAATGGGGTTAAATGAATCTTATCATCAGGTTAGAAGTCAAATTCTAATGATAAATCCCTTGCCTACTGTTAATCATGCTTATGCTATGATAATTGGAGATGAAAGTCAAAGAGTTGTAGTATCACACATTAGTAACATGGGAGTGAATTATGTTAGTCTAGATTCTGTGGCTATGTACTCGAAGATAGGTGCTACATCAGGAGTAAGTCAGAGATTTAAGAAAAATCCCTTTCTGGTATGTGAGGTCTGCAAATGTAAAGGTCACAGTAAGGAGACTTGTTATAGAGTAGTTGGTTATCCAGCTGATTTCAAATCCAAAAGAAAGGTTCAAGGTTCTTCTTCAGAAGTCAACAACACTAGGCAATATCAGTCAAGTCAGGCTCATTTTTCGTATGGTTTGAATACCAATGTCTGTGCACCAGAGTGGAATAGGAAACCTGACAGCTTGCAGACTGGTCATGGAGTGATGGAGAGTGCAAATCATTCTAAGACACTAAGTCAAGCTGAAATGAATGCCAAACATTTATTGAAGAGCTGCACATTCACAAAGGATCAATATGATCACATTCATAGAGGACTTCAACAACAGTCAGACACTAACACTAGCACAACTGAGTACAATAATAGCATTTATGCTCACACTGCATGTAAAGTTTTGTCTGTATCTGAGAATAACAAAGTATGGATTGTTGATACTGGAGCAACAAATCACATGGTTTCTCATTTAGACATGTTCATAAAAGGCACTGTGTCTAAGTTAGATGTTCCTAAGATGGTATCTCTGCCTAATGGAGACACTACTCAAGTCACTCATGTTGGATCTTGTGCTTTGTCTGATAAGAGCATTATTTCTAATGTATTCTACCTGCCTGAATTCAAGTATAACTTGATGTCTGTAAGTAAGCTGACAAAGGAGCTAGATTGCTTAGTCACATTATTCCCTAACTTCTATATTTTTCAGGATATTTACAATGGAAAGGTGAAGGACGTTGGTAGGGAAGCAGGATGTTTGTATACTCAAAGTCATGACAGAAGTGAAAAGGAGATTGTCTTGGCAGTAAAGCAAGTTCCCTCCAATATAGAGTTGTGGCATCAAAGACTAGGGCATGTGTCCTCTATAGTACTTTCCAAAATCTTTGATATGAATAATCAAAGCATGTGTAAAGTGTCCAAATGTTTAGTTTGTCCCTATGCAAAACAAACCAGACTTATTTTTCCTTCAAGTAGCATCAAAAGTTGTAATTGTTTTGATTTGATTCATGTTGATCTATGGGGTCCTTATAATACTCCTATTTTTTATGGAAACAAATATTTTCTTACAATAGTTGATGACTTTTCTAGAATGACTTTACTCTTCCTACTCAAACACAAGTATGATGTATGTGTATCCTTGAAAATGTTTCTACAATATGTCAAAACTCAGTTTGATAAACAGGTTAAAGTGATCAGAAGTGATAATGGCACTGAGTTTGTGAATTCAGTGTGTACTACTCTGTTCAAGAAATTGGGAATTATTCATCAAAGGTCTTGTCCTTATACACCTCAGCAAAATGGAGTGGCCGAAAGGAAACATAAACATTTATTAGAGGTCTCAAGGGCATTGAGGTTTCAGGTAAAATACCATTAAAATTTTTGGGGCATTGTGTACTTGCTGTTGCATATCTCATCAACAAAGTCCCAAATAATGTTATTAACTATCAAACTCCTTATGAAAGATTGTATGGATGTAAGCCTATGTTGTCGCACTTAAGAACTATTGGTTGTTTGTGATTTACCAAGAAACTAGGTGAGAATGATAAACTAATGCCAAAGTCTAAGTCAGCAGTCCACATGGGGTACTCAGAAATACAGAAGGGGTACATACTGTTTGATCTTACTAATAATGCATTATTTGTCAGCAGGTATGTGTTATTTAGAGAAGATATATTCCCTTTCTCACAAGACAGGTTATATGACAAGCAACCTCTATTTAAAGACTGTCTTTTAGACTCCACTGAGCTATTACAACACTCACCGACTATAGTTCCCACAACTACACAGGGTGAAGTTTCTGCTGAATTGCCAAATGTTGAGTCTACTCCTTCATACTATACAAATTCACCTACTGAGACTGAGTTTCACCTTCAAATCTCTGATGGTGTTGAAGAACCAGTGATTGAGGTTCAAGAAGATGTGCTACCAGCTAATCCTAGAAGGTCTACATGGCCTACACATACTCCTACATGGCTTAAGGATTTTGTTTCCTTGAATATTCATACTGAGGTCAAGTATCCAGTAAGCAACTACATCAGTTATAGTCACTTGTCACCTACTTACCAGTGTTATCTGGCTGCTACTTCATCTGTCAAGGAACCTACTACATATTCAGAGGCAGTTCAGGATCAAAGATGGGTCGATGCTATGAAGGCTGAGGTTCAAGCACTAGAAAGCAATCAAACTTGGGTGGTCACTGATCTGCCACCAGGGAAGAAGCCTATAGGCTGCAGATGGATTTTTAAAGTCAAATACAAGTCTACAGGTGATGTAAAGAGATTTAAAGCTAGGTTGGTGGCTAAGGAGTATAGTCAACAAGAAGGTATTGACTATCAAGAGACTTTTTCTCTTGTTGTAAAGAAGGTCACTGTAAGATGTATTCTTTCCCTTGTTACTTCAAGGCATTGACACATTCATCAGATGGATGTATTTAATGTATTTTTACAGGGTGATCTTGCAGATGAGATACTTATGGAGTTGCCTCAGGGATTTGCCAGTCAATGGGAGAAAGTGTGTAGACTGACAAAGTCATTATATGGGTTGAAGCAGGCTCCAAGGCAGTGGAATCAAAAGTTAACTGAAGCTCTCACCAATCTCAAATTCAAACAAAGTCAGTATGATCATTAATTATTTGTTAACAATTCAGAAGCAGGGATCATTGTGGTGTTAGTCTATGTGGATGACATGTTGATCACTGGCAGCAATTTGGAGTTAATAGAAAAGACAAAACATCAACTACAACAGGCCTTTAAGATGAAAGACTTAGGTGAACTAAAATACTTCCTAGGTATTGAGTTCACTAGGTCAACAGAAGGTATATTGATGCATCAAATGAAGTATATCTTAGAACTTATAGCTGAGGTTGGCATGTCAGTAGCCAAGCCTGCAGGGACTCCTATTGATGTTAATGCTAAACTAACATCAAGACAATATGATGATCATATGAAAGTCAAAGAAGCCTTTGATGATCCTCTAGTAGATCATAAAGCATATCAAAAGTTAATTGAAAAACTCTTATATCTTAACATGACAAGACCAGACATAACTTTCAGCACTCAAAGCTTAAGTCAGTTTCTTCAGCAACCAAAGAAGTCACATAAGGATGCTGCATTAAGAGTAGTCAGATACTTGAAAAAAGAACCTAGACAAGGCTTGCTATTTTCTAGTTCCTCTAATGAAGAAGTTAGTGCATTTTGTGATGCAGACTGGGCTTCATGTGCTATTACTAGGAGATCTGTCTCAGGCTATATGATTAAAATGGGAAAATCCTTGATGTCATGGAAAGCAAAGAAGCAGACTACAGTTTCCAAGAGCTCAGCTGAAGCTGAGTATAGAAGTCTTGCTTCAACAGTCTCAGAATTAATATGGTTAATTGGGATGCTTAAAGAAGTGGAGGCTAAA
>JAJOOS010019157.1:0-11283 GCA_029582725.1 Solanum chiquidenum
CTCCAGTGAACTGCATTAAATTTTCAGGAAAACAAATTATCAATTCCCAGTCTTCGTCAAAATTGAAGGGGAAAAAAACGGCATAGACATCGATTAAGTTCATACACACTGGGAATGAGATTGATTACCTAAGACTTCGACGATGATGTCAGAATTCTCCCGTGATTTCACTCATCTCCGACCAAAACTCCTACTACTATAATCATCCATAAAAGTAAAGATCAAAATCTTTTATACCTTTTACGTGTTTTCCCCCCTATTTTTTTCCGTTTGCATTTGCAAGACTACTTTTTATTTTGGGATAATTATAATTTGAAAAGAAAAAATAAGGATTTTATTATTATTACTATTGCATAGGGTAGAAGGAGAGATAATGTGGAATTACGTGATAGAAAAATCAAACTATAGTCAATTAGTCAACTGAATAACTAAGATTATTTCAAATTTTATTTTACGACAGGAGACTTGAACGCTCTTGCTTATTTAGTAAGGAATTCACTGAGTGAGCTAACTTTTCACTTCTTTTTGTTAACTTATGCATTACTAAAGATTAGCCTAAAAAAAATAAAATACAGAAATCACATACTTTTAAGGTAAAATTATAATTTATCTCTTAAAAATTTATAATTACAGAAATCCCTCAAAACTGATACAATAATATAAGCGCTGATACATTAATCTGATGCGCGAGATACATTAATTGTTAAGTAAGATACATTATATTTTATACATGATACATTAATCTGATGTACATTTAATACATGATACACTAATCTGATGTACATTTTATACACGATACACTAATCCGATGTATATTTTATACATGATACACTAATCTGATGCGCGAGATACACTAATATAAGCGATGATACATTAATCTGATGTACGAGATACACTAATCTGATGCGCGAAAATGAGGGATTTTGAAAATTTATAAAACTTATAGGGAATAATAGTAATAAGTAAACTAAAAGATGGGGTTTCTCTAATTTTTTCAATAAAAAATGTATTTTACATAAAGCATAAGTCTAAAATTAAAATTTCATTTTCTATTTGCCTATTACTGTTTTAGTATTTTCATCATCTTTTATTGTTTTTCTTCATTTAAGTTTCTTCTTTCTTGTCTAAAATAAAAATACTGTATTTTACATAAAGCTTCTTAATTTTATATAGGATTCAGTAAAGTAGAAAAAAAAAGGCTTTGAAATGAAGAAGAGAAAAGATGATTTCATTCATGAACATTATTGTTCTCTTTATATAGTGCAAAAATACAGAATTGAAATGCATAAAATTTCAAATAAACTAATAAATGTGACAAGACTCAGTGCCAGATAAAACTACTAAAAACTCCTAAATAAATCAAATGACTGACTAGAAATTAATGAATTGACACATTACACTTGTCTCAATTGGGGACGTGTTCTTATTATACATTTTCGGTTCAAACTTTTTATTAAAAAAATAGCGGTATATTCTCAAATGTCCATTAAGGAGATAAGTTAACTACTTTAAATATGTCACATCCTTTAATTATATCAATTAGTCTTAATAAGTCATAAAATCTCACATATTTCAGTTGAGAATAAGGTGTCTTAATATATCACGTCATTTAATTATATCAATTAGTCTTAATAAGTCATAAAATTTCACGCATTAGGCATACTTAAAAGAGAAAAATTTAGAAATAGCAAGCATAATAGACATAATAAAGCTTTATAACTATAATTTTGATAATTGAGCTCTATAGCTATAGTTCCGTTTGTTATTAAGGCTGCGGCTTGTATATTTCACTAGCAAATATACAAATAAGGTAATTATAATATTTATACATTTAGGAAAAAAATTAGAACTCTATTTGTATATTTCGCTTGCCAATATATAAAAAGGAAAATTATTATGATTATTTCATAAATCGTATACAAATAGTTAGGGTAAGCATATACAAAATTTGGGATGTATACGATCAGGAACCGAATTATACAATACAAATTAGGCGAATAGCAAGAATTGAGAAAACTATAGCCGCAAATTACAATTTTCTTAAACTATAGCTATAGTACCTAATATAGGCAAAATATTTGCTATTCTTGCATAATTTTCCCTACTTAAAATACGTCACATCCTTCCGAAGTCATGTTTCCTATAACTTATCCGTAAAGTTTGTTAAATACTCAAAATGGAGATATAAAAACACTCAATTCTGGGGAAACTTTAAAGACCAAAATTGCTTAGAGAGATATTTAAGGGATTGTGTCGATCTTACCCTAAGTATAAGGGACAATTTTTTGTCATTTTCTCACTTGTAAATTGTAATATAATATCACATTTGGATGTATAGAAAAGAAATGAAAAAGACATATGATTCTTTTGTAACAATAAATCCAAAGTGTATGGTTCAATGATTGTGAATTTGCGTAGCTAGAGAAGTTAATATCCAGAGAAAAGTTTTACTATGAAAATAAGGTCCCAACAAATCTAAAAGACCCACCATCTAATATTTGTTTTTGCTGAAGTAAAAGCAAAGGGTATGGGATGGGGGACCAACTCATGAACATCAACTCTAAAATAACATGGAACAATTATATACCATTTCTAGCTGGAACAGATGGGGACTCCTTAGCTCTAAAATTTTATTTTTTTTCACCTAACATCAACATCTTATAATTATGATAACCATACCCCATTTTCCAGCTAGGAAAAACAATGTTTTAGGATGTGATTGGTACGAAGGAAAATGTTTTTTCGGGAAATAAATGGTTTTTTATTACTATAAGCGAAAAAGGTGGAATGAGTGGGGGTGAGTTGGTGTGAGTTGGTGGTGGAGTAGGGATGCGGGTGTGGGGAGAGATAATTAGTATGATATGTCACTTATGAAATTTGTTTTTCCCGAGCAGTACAGCTACTTGTTATAAACCTTAGAAGTGACAATGAAAAGACAAGTAATTACAACCGTCTACATTCCAATTCCACCAACCCAACTTTGGTGATTGCTGAATCATGGGGTTGGTGTAGTGCCAACCAGATATTACTCACATATTTCGTATTTTATATGCTACTGTTATTGGACTTGCCTGGAGCGACATGGACGGTGAGAATTCATATTAGCCAACTCTAATTTACTTGAGACTGAGGCAGAGTTATTGTCAGTTTTTGGCTTTTGTTCAAGGGTGGGGTGTGAGAATCAGAAACAGAACTTTAGTTTCAAGGATATACTTATCTAATTGAACTGCAAATAATTGTATAGTATTTCTCTCAAGGACAGCTCATTAAAATGCTCAAAAACTGTAATGGTGTATAAGAAGTATTATTCTTTCCTTCTATAATGATAGATATACAAATGATTACAGAGCTGCAACAACTGGGCACAATAAATTTATCAATGAATATGAAAACAAAGCAAGACCAATACAACAACTTTGTGACCAAGATGCCCCCATTCAGTATGCCAGAACAAGATTCAATTAATAAAGCCTTCAACCTATACCTTTTTCTTGACTGATAAATATCTCAAAATATTTAATTTTTCATGTACATAATCGTCATACTATAATCAAATCATTATTTATAGTATTAGGACGGTGATTAGCATCGAGTAGATTCTCCAGTGATCTGGCTTTTCTATTTCGAACCCTACCAGCTTCTTTTAGTAGCTCAGCCAACCTTTTCTTTTCGTCAGCAACGTCTGGATTTGCTGTCCCTAGCTTTTCCTCTCTCACCCCAACAATGTATTCCAATATTTCAATAGCCTCATCCAACCTGCAAAGCGTATCAAGATCACCATGTAGTTGGAAAACAGACATGCATTACAGAATCATGATTCATAACGACACACACACTTTTGTGATGCCTGCCAATAAAGACTTCTTAGCATATACTTGCTCCTAGTTAAACAAAACCTGTTTGACTTGGTTGGTGAAAACTTTGACAAATTTTAGTACTTTTTTGGGGAGGGAGCTGTCTTATAAATGTTTACTTTTCAACTATGCAAGTAACAAGTCTCAAATTAGATCAATGTCTTAAAGGTGGGATTTCATCACAAAGCAGAGAGTACAAGAAGAAAACTGCCCCCACCAAGTCTAACATGCAAAATCGTAAAACAGCAGAAAAAATCATATGAATTTCAGATAATAAAACAAACTAAGTCAAATGTTTAAGCTCTCAAGAACATAACAAATCACACCAGGTAAATGACAAAGTAAATATGGTATTTCTATGAAGGAACTGCAAAGTTAGTAGATGTAGCGATTGACATACCTGCCAACAGCATCATATGTGCCAGCAAGGTTGCTGTACACTCCCAACGTCTCAGGGTGATAAGGTCCATATTCTTGCTCCAGAATGCCCTTTGCTTCTTCAAACAACTCGACTGCCTCATTTATTGCATACCGCTGTACACAAGCAAGCCCCATTTGGTTAAGGGCGACCCCGAAGAATGCTGATTTCTTCTCTCCACTTGCTCTGAGCTTTGAAATGGCACTTTTAAAGGAGTTATAAGATTCAGAATATTTTCCTAACATATAATAAATCACTCCCATTTGGGCTTCAATACCCGCTATGGTATTCTGCTGCCCAGGAGCATTGTTATAAATCTTCAGCGCTTTCTGTAGCAACTTGAGTGCCTGATCAAGCTCATTCATCGACTCATAAATAGCAGAAACATCAGTAAGACCATTAGCAATCTCCTCTGGAGCAATCCCAGGTATGGGCTTCCCATATATTCTGAGGGCATTCTCACAGTATGACTTTGAGTCCCTTAGCTTTCCCGTCCTGTTGTACAAGTCAGCCAAACGGACAAAAACAGAAGCAACGGCGGGATGGTTTTCTCCTTTGCTAGACTTGAGAGCTGTGAGTGCCTTTTGGTAAGCGAAAATGGCTTCATCATACCTATTCAGAGACAAATATGTGTCTCCAATGCTACAATCAACAGATGCCACCTCAGATTCCTGCCCATTGGCTACCATGGACATACTGGCCAGAACAAGATGCTCGAGAGCAGCCTCATGGTCTCCCTTTGACTCACAAATTAGTCCCATCAGCCTCCTGTCTGCCGCTTCCTCTAGTGAAGGTGGTGAACCGTTCTCTTTATGTATGTCAAGAGCCATCCGACAAAGCTTCTCCGCTTCATCAAACTGCAAAGCCTGAACATGAGCCTCAGCAAGATATCGACAAGTCTCACCAACTCTGGGATCAGTATCTCCCAACACTTGTCTTTGGATTTCCATACCGGTGGTATAAGAAACAATCGAGTTCTCAAGTTGGCCCAACATTGCATAAGTATCACCCAATTGCATATAACCAGCAAATTTGGCAAGGGCGTGTTCTTGTCCTTCTTCAACCACCGGAATTTCTAACGAGTGCTCTATCAGTGGAATGGCATCATCATACTGGCCCAGATTACAGTATATCGCTGCAGTTACATGCAGACACATGACCACATCCAAACTAGGTTTTCCATTGGCACATTTCTCAAATGACTTTGCTGCTCGATGAGCCAATTCAAGAGCTTTATGGGAATTATCCCCAGAAGCTATCAAATCTCTTGCTTGCTTAAGCAGGAAGGGGCCAAGGTCAGGATTGTCTAAACCTGAATCAGACGAGTCCTCCGTTCCATTCTTCAATTTTGATCCTGAAGCAGGCGAACTCTTCTGCCTACTCCTTGAGATACCTCCCACAACTACCTTCTTCGTATTATTTCCATTTTTCTTATCAAGGGAAGCTCTCCTACCCTTTGTATTTGATTTTGCTGAAGTTTCTGATTCCACCTCCAACTGAGAGGGTGTCTTGGGTTGCCCTGAAGAAGGGTCCTTCGTACTAGACGATGGTGAATTATCCAACTTCACATCATTAGAAGTTTCCTTCTTAGAGCCAGAATTGCTGCGAGAGTCTTCAGTCTCTGGCTTCTGGACCTCCTCATCCTCCTCAATTATCTCCACTTCCCTCATTTCTCCTCCCACAAGATGTCGTAACTCGGAGTCAATCCTAGATTCATCTCCATCTGATCCAAAACTATGCCTAGATGGAGATTGATCAGAGCTCTGCATCTCACACACATTCTCATAAAGTTCCTCAATGGAAGGCTCAACCACCCCATCACCTACATGCTCCTCGCCCCCATTTTGAGGAGCTAAACCCCCCTCCTCATCCTCTTTACATGGTGTAGAATTTCCATTTTCCTTCAATTCTTTAACCTCTCCTACTTCATGAATTTCATCCATAACAACTCCAGGCATCTTCCAGCAAAAACACACAAAAATAATCAAGAACCACCAATAAATTAAATAAAATTACCTGCAAATACAAATTTTATTTTAGGTCAATCCCAAAGCAGATCCAACAACACCCATCATATGCCACAAACAAGTTGACCTTCACATGGACATAAAAATTGAATCTTTTAAACAGATCTTAGCATACCGCTACAGCAAGAATCAAGTATGTACAAGACAAAACATCTAAAATAAATGGAACAGAGAACACAAGTTGACTAGTGAAAATTATGCACAAAAAAAAGAACAAGAGAGAGTTGAAGTGACTGGTAGAAGAATAAGAGAAAGAGACGTACCTTGTTAGAAAGAAGCCATTAGCAGTAAAGATGAAATGGTGCTCAGAGAAAGTTTTATAGACATAAAAATACAAAGTCTAAAAGCAAAAATTAAAAAATCTAAATCTTATTGGTGGGTCTGGAATCACAGTGTTTGATGAGAGGATAGAAAAAGACGGTATTTTGAAGATTAAAGATAAAAAAAAATAAAGTGAGGTCGTAAATAGAATTAATATAATATAAGTACAAAAAATAGACTTGCATCAATTCTTTAACACATTTTTCTTTTTAATTCGTTTATTTGATATTATATCAATAAAATATGTCACGTAAACTGAAACGGATGAAATATTAATTTAAGGTTGATTAAAGTTGCAGAGGTGGAATGTCAGAGGAAAAGAGAAGGTGACTTCTCCCCAAATTTTGGCCTGCTACAGCCGCTCTGTTTCCAACATATTAATCTCTCTGGTTTATCTGGATCTTTTGCCACGTGTCCATCCAAAATAATTGTTGACTAAATTGGACGATTTAACCCCCTTAATTTTTCAACTACTACCAAAAATTGTTCTATTTACTTTCACTTTTAACTAATAAATTTATTTGATCAAATGTAATGTCTTAAGCTTCTTCTTCTTTTTCAATTCATCTTTGCTTTTTTCTCGAATTTACTGCTCGTTTGGTGTGAGGAATTAAAAATAATAGTGATGAGATAAAAAAAAAATTATGTTATTTGGTTGTCATCTTTGGGATAACTTATCCCAGCATTTATATCATATTGATGGAATAAGTTATTCAATATACATGGTAGGATAAGTTATCCCAGGATAACTTGTTTCCAACCAAACAACCCTAGGTGCTATGTTATTTTAATGAAAGATAATCTTTGATAGTTGATCCATATATAGTGTTTTGAGTTGGAATTAGTGTCCAATTTTTTTTTTAATAATATGACACACCTAAAAGAGGTAGCAAAGTAATTTAATGGACTGATGAACAACTTGTCAGTTTTTTTTTTTAAAAGAAAAAATTTGAGTTAAAATGTTACGTGTCATGATAAAATAGAGTATGTAATGGTTTGAAGTAGCTTCTAAGTTTGTCTTGCATTTGCATGTCCATCTTGACCTCTTAACCTTCGGTAGTTGTGAAGCAACTCCATTTCCCATTCAATTTAACTTCTTTTAAACTCTTAAATCAACATATTCATCTGAATTTTTTTCGATTAAAAAGTTGTATATATTTATATAATTATTTTAATATATATATATTATAGTTTTAAAACTTCAATATATGTTTACTCCTTCATATTTTGAACCCTTAATAAAATTTTAACTCTACTCCTGATTAGAGGAAGTACTCTTTATGAATATGTTAAACCGAGTGTATAGTACTATTTCTTATGATAAACATACATAAACGAGACTTGAAACAAAAAAAGAGTGATCATTACAAACTTTACATTAAATGTATGATATAATGTTGCTTTGTTACAAACAATATAATTCTTTGCTCATTACAAACTAATAATATAAAGTACTATAGACTTTGGCTTTTAATTTTCACTTGCTACTTGTGACTTTTTGTTATTAATTAATCACCATGGGCATTTAATGAAACACAATATATGTAATATCTCACATGAAACCCAACATCTAATTAACATTGTGCAGCACTAGAACAGAATCATGTCTCGTGAATAAATTAATTAAAGAAAAAGCATATTACTATATTATTCCTCTAGAGTTGGTGAAATTAATTAACACCCCACGGGGACCAATAATTATTAGTACATAAAAGTGAGGTATAATTAAAATGTATATTACTCCTAAAGGTTAATTAAGCTTCGCTGTAATATATAATTATTGCTAAAACCGAGTTAATTTAAAATGTCATGATAATGGTGGTTAGTGAGTTTAATTAGCTGTGCACGGGTTGGACTGATAGGCATCCTATGATAAATTTTATTTAATTAATCAAAAAGCATGATTCCCCCATCTAGTGGGAATAAATTAATAATGGGATGGAAAAAAAAATTTGGTCAAAATTTGATCAGAATGATATTTTATCTATGTTATTTTATCTTTTTAAATATTTTTATCCTTTTAACTTTAATACCTTTTAACTAAAAAATAAAAAAAAGATCAGTTTATTTTAAAATATAAAAAATATTACTCCAGTTTTTTTAATTTTTTGGCCATTTAGCACTTCCAGAAAATTAAAAAAACTATAATATTTTTTTTATTTTAAAATAAATTGATTTTTTTTCCATTTTTTAATTAAAAAGTATTAAAATTAAAAGGGTAAAAATATTTTAAAAAATAAAATAACATAGATAAAATATCATTCTGGCTAAAAAGATTTTTCCATTAATAATTATGACATGTTATATCATTGTATAAAGTTCAATAAGAAAGGGAATTTGTTTTGCTATATTCCATTAATGGTTCTCAAAAGTTGATCAATTAGAACATCTTAAAAGTAAAAAATAATGAAAAAAAAGGAAAAGAAAATATTCTTTATTATTCTTATCATTGATTATCATTATTTCCTTTTTATCAATTCATCTGACCTAGTTTTATTTTAACAATAATAATTAGGGAAAATTATATAAAATAGCAAATTATTAATTTAAATTAAATGTTACAATCATAATTTCATTTAGTTATAATTTGCAAATACTCGTCATTCGCCTCTCTCCCCAGAGAATCTCGCTCTCGACTCTCCTTGATCTCGCTCGTCACTCTTCCTTGCCTCTCTCACTTTATACAAACACAAATATATAAATTGCGTTTGTGTTTGTATAAAGCGAGAGAAAACTGTATATACAAATACATATCTCCCCCCAGTTATCTAGTGCCTTTCTCTCTTTCTCGTTTTATACAAACACAAATTATGAAAATTACAATGTATAATTTGTGTTGTATAAAGTGAGCGAGAGAGAGTATTGATATACAAATATTTTAGATATATAAACACAATCATTGATACATATACATAGTAGTTACATATATATAATTATCTAACCGATATACATATACAATCGTTGCGCTTTTATACAAACGAATGCCTGCCTGCGATTTATACAAATCTGATGCTCCATAGCAAATACAAAATTTGCTATGAAGCGCAATTATGCAAACTATAGTTATAACATATAAATATGATTTTTATGTTTGTTAAACCTAAATTTACTCTAAAAATAAACATCTCTCAATTTTAAGTAAGTTAGAATCAGTTATAAACATTCTACCTATAGTAGCCGTGACATTCATTATAATAGTATATTGTAAAATTTCCAAGTCTAAATTATGAATTTTGTTTTCTTTTATCAAATTCATTTTTCCACACCAACACTTTTTATGTTGCTGATTGGGGTATATATGACACTTTTTTTCATTTTAATACGTCAGAAAATACTACATCTGATATTATTGCATGAACAATGTTCGTTTACACGTCTTTATAAGTTTCAATGATTTAAACTAATCTTTCTATATATCTACCGTAGCTTACTTTCAATCAATAATTTTTTCTTACAAAAAATATTTCCTTCTACCACGACTATATATATAGAAACTTTCACACATAGCAAACATAAAAATCATATTTGTATGTTATAACTATAGTTTGCATAATTGTGCTCCATAGCAAATTTTATGTTTGCTATGGAGCTTTTGATTTGTATAATTCGCTAGATACATCCAACTTTATACAAATTGTTCAGTTTTGTATAAATTCATTTATACATTGTAATTTGTATAATAAGATCTGTATTTGTATAATCATAAGTGTATAGGACGAAAATATGTGTATTTGTATTTGTATATACACTTTTCTCTCGCTTTATGCAAACACAAATGCATTTTATACATTTGTATACCGAATGAGTAATTTTATACCGAGAATGGCAAATTGTATACCGAATCAGATGGCAAAAAAATGGGATGTTTGTTGCGAATTACAAATAAAATAAACTATGGCTATAACATTTAATTTGAATTAATAGTTTGCTATTTCATATAATTTTCCCATATATATATATAAAAAAATTAAGCATCAAAGGTCACACATGCATGCATGTACCGCATTTAACAAATGGCAACGTACCGACATGGGTTGTGGCGCAGTGGTGAGACTGCTCCACCCTTAACTAGAGGTCTCAGGTTCGAGCCATGGAGAAAATCTTGTTAGGAGCACTATCCCTGAATGGACTCTGTTGTGCGCGATCAAAATTTAGTGTGGGCTCCAATGTGGAAAAAAAAAGGAACATGAATCCATGAACATGAAGGTCAAATCAAAGAAATACTAGCTAACTAGCTAATTGTGATGCTTTAATTTAAATAAATTTGCATGAATTTCATTAATCTTCAAGTCACAGTCTTCAGAATATATTTTAGGGTAGAATAGATAATAAGGAAATGTGTGCAATTTCTTAAAGAAAATATATTTGGTACATTCTTTCTCCATTGAACGATTAAATTTAGACATAAGAATTGAAAACATGTTGTTGTTTCTTATGATTGATTGATAGTCGACGTAAAACCTGTTAATTCATGATGAATCCTCATAATATAAATTTGAAAAGGGTGGTAGAATTCAAAGAGTACAATATGCTTAATTCTTGAAAAAAACTACTAATTTTTCATTATGCAGTTTCTTAAAGCAATCTAAAATGGTGTTACTTAAAGTAATCTGGTGTAAATTACTCGAATGATTCCAACACGAGTCTCTTTGAGTCAAATAAA
>JAJOOS010019159.1:0-11744 GCA_029582725.1 Solanum chiquidenum
GTTAGTTAGTTAAACTATGCTTGGCCTTAAATGGAATAGTGATAGATTTATATAGACGACACCAACTTGTTTGATTTGAGATTGAGGCGTAGTTGTTGTTGTCGTTGTTGTAAGTTACACTATGCTTTGACCTATAATGGGATAGCGAGGATTCATATAGTGGACCCTAACTTGTTTTGGATTGAAGTATAGTTGGTGTTGTAAGTTGCACAATGCTTGACCTTAAAATGAAATAGAGAGGCTGACTCCAACTTGTTTGGAACTGATAAATTTTGTTGCTGTAAATTACATCTATGCTATCTTGAGTTGGGAAGGGCAGGATTTTTCTTGCTTTCGAAAATGCAGTGAAAAGTGTTTGCTTTTGGATTTTGATGTTGTTCTTAAGTAGTTTGGCTGGTTGAGAGAAATCTTTTGAATTGGTTTGACACAGCATGGACTAGCTTTCCTTTTCTTTAAGTTATTCTACCTTGATAAAAACTTCAGCTGATCAATCAATTATATGTCTCGATCCTAAATTAGTTCTGATTATCTATTAGAATGCTCTCTTATCACCATTTGTCTCTATTCATGTCTGTTTCAGTAATGCTAAAAAAATTTCCTTTTAAGGCAAATCAGGTGACTCTATATCTGACACTTTTCCCAGAGAGTTGTTTAATCTGAACTTGTTGGTATGGTCGCCATTGTCTTTTATTGGGTTTTGTTCTTAGCTAAATATGCCTTGATTTTTAAAGAAGTAGCTAAGTTTGCATTGAACCGATAGATTCATTTGAGGCAACTTCCCGTTTTAGATTATCTCATCCCTTTTTTCACCATCAATCATCATATTTTCATGCTTCTGGATTGGTGAATATGCACAATTCATATAAGGTCTTCTGGGACAACTTCAATTACTTATGCCTCATTATTGGACAATATTTATATCCTTCCGTTTCATTTGCTACATAAGTTTTCCCATGTGTGTGATACTGTCTGAATAGGTTGTACTCTAGGTTGAATGTTTTCAGAGCTGAGCTCATTATCATCATCAAGCATTAGTGAAAAAACAATTAGAAGATCATCGCAAGTTGGAATCACTCCATAAAGAAAGTGTTTTGGGCAAGACAAAAACAGGAACTCGACCTTTGACACCAAGGGACAAGAGCTGATTGTAGGCGATGACTTGGTGAAGGGAATCTCTATACAAAAGCTAACAAGCTTTCTCGGGAACCCTGATCTAGATACATTAGGATCAATTGAGTTAGTAAACCTAATGTGCGTACCCACATCTTAGTACTTTTATTTATGATCTTTCGAGAAAAAGATTCATTCTTTTCATAAAAAATAGGAGGTAGAGCCATTAAAGATTAATTTTTCGATTCATCCCTAGCCTCATTCAAAGTATCACTATCCTTGCGCATGTGCAGTCAAAGTCAATTAAGTTACTTACTTGTCATTCTATATACCAGTGTTAGAAAAAATAGATAATGGATATGTAAGAAAGCTTTTGTCTTTCCCTTTGTTAGTTTGGTGTGTATCGGGATGGAAATTCTTTTTCGCAAAGCCAGGTAACAGCATTATGTTGGATTGTTCAGTGTCGCTCATAATACTACTGGACTTATCATTCTCATATTATTGTAGATGATGGGCCAGGATCACTTCGAGATGGATGTCGTAAAAAAGAACCTTTGTGGATCGTCTTTGAAGTTTCAGGGACCATTGAGCTCCGTTCTCATTTGAGTGTGTCCTCTTTCAAAACTATTGACGGGCGAGGCCAAAAAATCAAACTCACAGGGAAAGGTTTGAGGTTGAAAGAATGTGAACATGTTATCATCTGCAATCTAGAGTTTGAGGGAGGTAGAGGACCTGATGTTGATGGCATTCAGATTAAACCAAAGTCTAGGCATATTTGGATAGATCGTTGTAGCCTTAGCGACTATGAAGATGGTTTAATTGACATCACAAAAGAGAGCACAGATATTACTGTTTCTAGGTCAGTTGAATCAGCTTTATCAGATATCTTTATTATGACATCTTTTTTTTTTAATCTTGAATGTTGTTTTTCCAACCAGGTGTCACTTCTCAAAGCATGATAAAACAATGCTTATTGGAGGAGATTCTTCTAATTGTGGTGACAGATGTATGAGGGTCAGCATTCACCATTGTTTTTTTGACGGAACTAGACAGCGGCATCCTCGTGTTAGGTTTGCCAAAGTACATTTGTACAATAATTACACCAGGAACTGGGGAATTTATGCTGTTTGTGCAAGTGTAGAATCACAGGTAGTACTGCTTTTTAGCAACATTTTCCTCTCGTCTTTTTGAAGGGCAGGGAAATAGGGTTGTGTAAATTCAGTAATATTTGTCCATGCTGTTGTTATTGATGACTAAATCTCTCTCGTGTCAGATATATTCACAATGCAACATATATGAAGCTGGGCAAAAAAAGGTGGCCTTTAAATATCTAACAGAGAAGGTAAATCTACTAACTAATACTTAGAGTATTTATTTTGCTTCCAAAAACTATGTGATAATCATCTATTCTTTTCTTTAATGCAAAAAATACCAATTCGTTCTCTTAAACAGCAACTTGAATTGCACAGTAGATTTGAGCAGTCTTAACCTTTAAATCCAAAAACTGCAAATGAATTTTTCAATCTATATTCTAATCTATAATTAATTGTGCTTCATGTAAACTCTGCCAATATGGAGTCACAAAGTATAGCCGTGGTGTCAATCCTTGTTATTTGAGTGTTATGGTAAGAAAATGGGTTAACTTTAAATAAAACTATTCCATCTGTTCGTGATTATAATAAAAAAACAGAGATTCCGATGATGAGATTAAGGTCTCGTAGGTAAAGTTTATTTGTCATTCAACAGAAGGTAACATGTGTGCACTTCTCCGGGAATGAATTATAATGATGAAGCGTCTTTGGTTCCAATGAGTCTTTGGGATGGCACAACTTTTTGAGATCTTCCTGCTCTTTCTGGCAATTGGAAACCCACATTTATGCTACTCATTTTGGAGGTGCTTGACGTGCCTGGTCCGTTTGGGTGCGGTGCCTCTTAGACTTCGAGAGAAGAAGAGAGGGGCTTTGTATAGACACTACTGATGTCATTCAGCAGAAGGTAGCATGTGCGCGCTTCTCCGGGAATGGATTGTAATGATGAAGCGTCTTTGGTTCCAATGAGGTGCACAACTTTTTGAGATTTTCCTGCTCTCTGGCAATTGAAAACCCTCATTTATGCTACCCATTTTAGAGATTCTTCATGTGCCTGTCCGTTTGGGTGCGGTGCCTCTTAGACTTAGAGTGAAGAAGAGAGGGGCTTTGTATAGACACTATTGAGCCATGTTCGCTAGGCGGCTTACCATTATTTCATTTATAGATATAAATAGGTACCTTGTGGAATTAGTCGAGGTGCGGGCAAGCTGGCTTGGACACCTAATTCTTTAGTTATATTTTATATTAGTTTTTGGACTAGCTCAGAACAAACTTGTCCCTCTTTATTCTCCTTCATCACTGCTTCTTTTCTAGTGGACTTTTATGCTTATGGACTATGGTTGCTCGTCAAATTTGGAGAAAAAGAACTTGATGTAAGTTGAGCAAATCCAATGTCGAGTTCATTCCACACCCATTTTCTTGTTATATCTAAAAAGTGAACCCACAGCCTAATTAAAAGGTCAATTGCATGTCCTTTGTAAATCAAAATTTCTGCTGGCTTTTCCATTTGAGAGAATTAGTGATCATGCTGATGTAAAGTTATCTCGGTTTGAGCTGAAAATTTCCTGTTCCATATCAATCTCCCTTTAAATTTTTCTTTCGTAGTTCCATATATGCATTTAGTTATACGTGTTTTTCCCTTCATTTCAATGCCTCCCTCCAAAATGTCAAAGTGGGACAGTTAGAGAAAGAGGCATTTCATTCTCCCCCCTTTCAATATATGGCACATGGCTTTTTGGTGGTTATCCAGTCTCTATCAGCCAGTTGTATAGAACACTCTTTAGGGGCCCTTATTTGGGGCCAAGATGCTTCATATTTGTATCAACATTATTAATGGAAATGGAAGTCATGTAAGGAAAGCTCACGGAACTTTTAAGGCGTCTATTCTTTGATAAATGTTGTGTCTAAGCAAACTTGCGCGTACCTCGACTAATTCCACGAGACAAATGAGAAGAAATCACGTAGTGTTTTTTCTCTTTGTCTCTGCTCGTATTTAAACCTAAGATCTCATGGTTCTCACACCCTTGATTGACCACTATGCCACACCCTTGGGTGCACTTTTAAAGCGTCTTTGTCGCATATATTCTAAACAACAACTTATTGATGTTTGAAATTTTCTTTGCTTATGTACCATCAATTCTTAAATTGCTAATCTTTAATGATCTCTTGAGCTGAAATAGTCTCTTTCACTACCTAACTGGCTCTTTATGTCATCCTACAGGCAGCTGACAAGGAGGAAGCATGTACTGGTAGCATTAAATCTGAAGATGACTTATTTGTTTGTGGAACTCAGGCTGGTTTATTGTCTACTTGCAGCGAAAATAACGTCTTCAATCCATCCGAGTTCTACCAAACCTGGACTGTTGAACGTCCCAGCGATGATCTCAAAGACTACCTTCAACATTGTACAGGATGGCAGTGTATTCCGCGGCCAAATTGATCAGCCTTTCTCCAGCTGTTTAGGATAACGTAAATGAATAGAGACGATTACTTAAATGTGTGAGCATATACTACTACAAGTCTACAACATCATTTATCGTCGATTTGTTGTTACTATCATCTCCTGTCTTGCTTTGTAGTCTATTAATGTTGTCATTATATCTATGTATTATATATGATAGCATAAACTACAACCAGTGAAGTAAGAAATTCCTACAATTTCTCATGCTTCTAGCCTCTTTTGGTATATGAATCATTGCATATAAACCAATTTGTTTACTCAATGAAGTTGGTGATAAGACCAAAGTTTAAATCCCACAACTTCTCATCAGTTTAAGCCTTGATGTTACTTGTTACCAGTGTTAGCTCACCTTGTATGTGTTTTTAAATAATACCAAATAAAAATTAAAAATATATAGATTTTGGACCTACTACATCAAACGAGAAAAAATCTCATAAATAGTCCATTAACTATAGAAGTAGGTCTAAAATGGTCCTTTAACTATTCAAAAATTTATCAGTCCCTTAACTATATACTTACCGGTTTTAGTCCTTTAAGTATTCAAAAACTTATCACCTTTGGTCCTTTAACTATAGACTTAACGGTTGTAGTCTTTTATGTATTCAAAAACTTATCAGGTTTAGTCTTTGTCCATTTTTTTTATATAAATAGCTTAGGTTTATATTAATGGAACTCTTCGTGATGAAATTAAATCTTTAACCTATTTTTTAAATTATTTCTCTATCACTGCTATTTTACTTCAAATTACTCTTGTGAAAATAACAATAACCTCAAAGATTCAAAATAAAATTAATGAGGACAGAAGATATAAGTCCTAATTTTATTCAATGGAGGATAAAATGAAGCATATAAAATTTTATTTTATTGAATCATTGAGGTTAAGGTTCTTTGCATAAGGGTAATTTGAAATAAAAGTGGTAGGGAGAGAGAAACAACTGAAAAAATGGCTAAAAGATTTAATGTCTAAAGACATGAAATCCATAATATAAACCTAAATTATTTGTATAAAAAATGGACAGAGACCAAACTTGATAAGTTTTAAAAAATACTTAAAGGACTAAAACTGATATATGTATAGTTAGGGGACTAAAATTGATAAATGAATAGTTAAAGGACCAAATCTGATAAGTTTTTGAATAGTTGAAGGACAAAATTAGACAAAAATATAATTAAGGGATCATTTTAAACCTACTCCTATAGTTGAGGGACTATTTATGACATTTTTTCCATCAAACGAGATGTGGTATAATCTTGATCTTGAAGCCATAGTCTATAATGCGCCTTTGTGTGTTAGTGGAAGACAACATATATGTTATGAAATAGTCATGGTGTGCATAAGTTGATTCAGACATCGCCGTTTTACTTGCATGACTTAAGAGAAAAGTTACCTAGAGTTTTGATTGTTGGTCCAATATGGTTACATAGTATTTTGAGTAGTTCATGCTTTGTAGTGTTGCACAATGCATTGGAATGCTTGTACATTAAATGGTTGCATTAAATAGTTGACAATTTCACAATGCATGTGCACAATTTACCTCTTGGTAAGGTCTTTTGCAAGAAAAGTTCAAATGTCTAAACTCTAAACCAAATAATTGAACAAATCTTATCAAATGACTTTTGCCAAAAACATGAAGTTTTCAATATACAATCCTCAAGTGGTGTAGGATTAATTGAGTTAGGGAAATAACACATTAAATGGTTGACTGACTTGTTCTTGAATTCTTCCATAGGTAGGGTACTCTTTAAATGAATTATGATACTTCATGTGAAATAGAACTACCTTTAAATGATCATAATAAAATGCTAGTGGCTGTATTTGTTTTTTTAAAATTTTAGAAACAGTGAAAAAATTAGCTCATGATCAAAATATGATCTCATTAGCTTATTCATTTGTTAGTCCAACTCATTGTAAGACTACTCAATGGGGCAAGTGCATAGATACTCGATTTGGGGATTATCATGTAGCTATAACATAGTGCGCAAAAAGAAAGTTTGGCATTTGCTAGTACAAGAAAACTTTAAACGGCGATTTTTATCTGAAATTTGGTTTGAGAGTCTTATACTTCAAACCAAAAAGTTTAACTAAAGTTTGGCTTGGAGGGTAGGCGCAAATTTTGAAAAGGCGAGTTTGAATTTTAAAATTGTTTTTTATGAGAAATTCGAAGTGAATACTGTTGTTTAGGTTTATTGAAAATATCTTCTAAGAAGATTGTTTACAAAAAGTTGGAGTGAGTACATTTTTTTCATCTATTTGTTTGACCGGCGCTGCTAAATACTCTATTTATAACCAAAAAAAAAAGTCTCTTCTAATTTATGCCCAATAAATAATACTCCTTCTGTCCCTACGCTTATTAAAAAATTAATAATTGACATAGTAAATTTACCATTTTATTCCTATTAATTATAAAATGGATGAATTAAAAATTTAATATTTTCAAAAAGTTCTACTTTTTCCAAAGTAATTAATTGAGGGTATAATAAATAAAAAATAATTGTCCTTTCTTGATTGTAAAAATAGACAAGTAATTAGAGACAACTAAAAAATAAAATGTGGGCAAGTAATTAGGGACAGAGGGAGTAATACTCACAAATTGACATGTCATGTTCCAAATTCACAAATTTAATGACCAAAGTCATGAAATAATTTTTTGACGGATTTAATCTTTATCATATTAAATATTTTATTATGGATTAGTAGAATTCATTCGATAAATATTGTTAGCTTATGTACCTCTTTAAAGCGATAATTTTTATTCATCATATTAATTACAATTGATTGATAATAAGATAGATAAAGCAATTGATGTAAGAAGGATAATTGTGTTTATCCCATTCTCACACCAAACAATCCCTAAAAGTCTATATGATATTGAATTTGTTATCGAATCCGTAATTTGTGTTAGAATGTTAAATACTATTCTGATCAAATATTTATACATGAATATTTTTGTGTAAATATAAGGTTATTTAAGCAAATTTGTTCAAATATATACCTAATATTGATGCTCTGCTCTTGTCCACAAGTGCTACTATACATATATTTTATACGAAAAATAAGAGTAAATCTAAAAGGTTGTATTTGGAGTCGATTGGATTCAATAATTTTAGTACTCTAAACATTGCATTCGTATTAAAATCCAATTAAATATATATAACAATTAAATTCGGAACTCAATTACTGATTCATATTTACTATCCTAAAATTTGAGACACTAAAGTTTAAATTATTGCTCCCCTCTTTTGAGAATCATATTATATTTATATATAAATACGATTAAGAATATATATATTTTTTTATTATAATAGTATAATTTAACTTCTCATAGTAAGTTAATTATCTTTTTTCCACTTCAAATCCTTATCAGACAATTATCTATAATCATTTTATAATCAGCGGTAGATATACAATTTCAAGTTAATACTTAAATGATCTGATTTGAGCAAAAACTATTAATTTAAGTGAATTTATAATGAAAGTCTCTTAATCTGCCTATGTTTATAATGATTTAATTATGTAAATACTATTTACAATAATAATAGTTTCAGTATAATTTTACAAATAAATTTTAAAAAATAAAGGGAAAAAGGTTAAAAATATCCTTCAACTTTTATTTATTAATTGACTTTACCCTTATCGTTAAAATAAAGTTGTTCTTACCCTCGTCATCTACAAACTTGTCACTCGTACCACTCAATTGGATGAAAACTCCCAAATCAATAAAAATAACACATTTTATTTAAATTACCTAATTTTAACCTGATCCGGTCCATCTAAAAATATAACCCACATTCCTCAGAATTTAGTCAATGTTCATGACTTCTTAATAAAGAAAAAAGAACAAATAATTTTGTATTGACTTAGATATTGCTTACGCTGGGGACGGTCAGTTATATTGACTTTTCCTTTTTCAGAATTAAAAGACAAAATAAGATTAACAAATCTTTCTGTTCCATCAAAAGTAACTAATCATATGTTTAACAAATTCACATAATTAGGCTTATTTATTACTCATTATTATTAGGGAAAAAAGCCTGATATATTCCTTAACTTTGCTATTTTGATCTGATATATCCCTTGTTATGAAAGTGACTCATATATACTAAATACTCCTACTGTTATACAACTGACACACATATACCATTTTCCTCTAACGGAAGTGGAAAAAAAAATATTTTAATTTTAATTTTAATTTTTTTAATTTTATTTTGAAAAAAATATAATCCGTATGAGATATATTTGATCCTCCTCACACGTATTTTTTGATTGTTTTTTCAACAACTAATTTAAATTTATTATTTTGATGGTCAAATTTATTTATATTTCACTAGTTTTTTTGTAAAATTTTATTATAGATGTCCCAGTTTTTTATTTTACAAATAGAAAAACTAAATTACAATATAGTCGCAAAAATATTTTTTTCTTTACACTAGAGAATGAAAGAGAAAAAAGAATAAGAAACTCAAATAATGATAATCAAAGTAAAAAGATTATTTATGTACAAAAAAAGTTAAAATATACCTTGAACTTTGCTAGAAGAATCATATATACCCAACATTAATTTTTTAAAAATTCAAAAAAAAAAAATTAAAACTATTTTTGCCACTTCCATTAGATGAAGAATATATGTGAGATTCTTTTGTAACGGTAGGAGTATATGTGATCGAGCCATTTGTATAAGGATAAGAAAATATATGAGTCACTTTCATAATAAGAAATATATCAACTCTAAATGACAAAGTTAAGGAGTATATCAAACATTTTCTCAAAATAACTTATCCATAGAAAATTGCATAAAATTTGACATCTGTGTTTTTGTGTGATAGGTTATCTTTTTTTATTTATTTATTCGATATTTAATATTTACATTAAGATCCTATCAATCAAGATTAAGGGTATCCTTTTATAACCGAATACCGATGCTTGCAGAGGTTATTTTAATTAAATATACCTAAAGGTAAAAACTCCATTACTTCATTGATATTATAACAACGTCAACAATATACTTAGTAAATTTTTAGTACACTCTACACATAATGAGATATACATATATTTTATCTTTATTTTTATGAGATAGAGAAAAATTGTTTTCGCTAGATTCTTCACTTATTTTATTTTTCAGAACATGATTTAAAAGAAAAACAAAACTGAAAACCTAAAATAAAAATATGGAAGAAAAAAATACAGACGGTAAAAATATCAAAGATAACCAAAATGAAAGAAAATAATAATAATAATAATAAAATCGAAGCATAAGATAATATATATAAGCATAATAGCAAATGATCCCAACTAGAATCCTCTCTACCATTCATATACAGAAAACCGCTCTACTCTAATCCTTGACTTATTCCATTACTTAATTGATAAATATATTTCTAATTGGAAAAAAAGAAGAAGTTTGAACATCAATTGCACGAGTTTAATGTTTTAATAAATGGCATCATGATCACAACCGTTCAATTGAATATTATTCTTTATTTCTCTCTGACAATGTGAAAATAAAATTTATTTTGCAATTAAATATTTTCCTATATATATATTATACTTAGAAATTGCAGGAAATAAAATTATTTTAATCAAAATTTTGACCATGTGACAAAATTGAATATCAATTAATGAGATGTACGTCTTTCATTCAATTTTATCAAATATATTGAAAAAGTCCAGTCGAGTAAAAGGGATAATAGCCTCATACTTTTTCAATGAAATAATAACCTACATTTTTATTTTATTTTTTGTTATAATTATTATTAAATGAAAGATAATAACTCCACCGCAATACTACGTTTCTAATCATATTATATTCTCTCGTTCCCATTTACACAACTTGTCTTTACCCTAAATTAATTTTAGAAAAATTAAGATAACTCATTTGAAATATATTATTTTGTGTATATATATATATAGTTAATAATACTTAATGTGTATTTTTTTCTATCATTGCCTCTAATGTTAAACATTTTTAGTGAACTTTATTATTAAATTGTTGATAAAATAACATTGGGTTATGAATAATTCAAATACTTGTTAAACAAGACACGTGATCATATTCCAAGAAAGCAGCACGTACAATTAGTAAAAAAATTAGTATTAATTGTTTGAATTAGGTCTAAGTTCTTCTTATAAATTTTCTCATTATTATTAGAAAATAATTAATAATTCAATTAAGTTGACCTTTAGGAGTCCGTTATTTCACAGTAATTCTGTATGCCTAACACGTGTCAGCCATGCGGTCCATTGTTGACTCCCAAAGTCCCAAGGCCCATACAATTTGTCTTGTGTATTATTTATATTCAATAAAATCCCAATTAATGTCAAACAATTTGATCCCATATGGATTTTTAAAAAAAAAATTAAATGTGATTTGATTCATTATAGTTTCAAAGATTAATCAATGTCTTATGAGTAAACTTTGTCGCACTTGCCTATGCGATTTATACCTCTTGTGTGGTTTGCATGTTATTACACAATATAAAATTTACTAGTGTGCATAAAGTACTCACCATAGAGTGCTCACCCGAAGGATAGAGGTTGCGACAGAAGTTGTAGTAGTTTGCAGGTTATCCTGGAGTTTTCAAAAATAAAAAAAATAAGAAAAAATCAATTAGATAATAACATTTTTGATCCTTTTAAGTATTAATTTCATGAATGAATTTTGATTTTGGTTCTCTGTAGTATATATGATTCAATATATTTATCGTCAATGAATTAAAATGTGTTTTAGATTCCTTTATAAGAGAAATACACTATATTTTGAACAAGAAATAATAGTGTTAGCTTATCATAATACACAGATAAATTTGTGAATGTTCACGAGGAAAACGGTAAAAAATGTATTATATTTCTAGAAATGAAGATTAAACATGCTTAGTTAAATATAACAAGAATTAAAATTAAAATTTATTAATATCTTCGTCAAAAGTGTTACGTAAATTGAGATAATGTATGTGAATGGAATCAACAATAACTATATGAGAAATTTCCTTACCCGTGTAAACAAAATGTACGGCTTGCTATTTTCTCTTTCTATATATACCTTCTCTCAGTCTCCATTGAAACATTTAAAATCTCCATTGAACCCTTC
>JAJOOS010019160.1:0-14983 GCA_029582725.1 Solanum chiquidenum
GAAAAATACTATAAATTGCAATTTTTTTGCATATCAATAAGATGAAAAAAATACATCATAAAATATTAGTCAAAGTTTTTATAATTTGACTCTAAAAAATTAAATCATGACAATTAAAGTGGACGAAGGTAATAGCTAGAAGTAATTTTTGAAATATATATTGAAAGTTGAGTTTTTCAAGTAAACTTTTGGGGAAAATTAAGTGATTTTGAAAACTAGTAGAAATTATATTTCAAAAGATGAATTTTCTTAAAATTGCAATTTATAGTAGGAATTATATTTTAAAAAGAAATTTTGATCAACTTTAATAATAGTAAAAATGGATTTCAAATTGATGATCCAAAAAAAATCTTTACTCTTCAAAAATATTGGTAATTTTTCTATTTCAATAGAAATAAAAAAAACTTTATTTCTATTTCGAAAATTAATTTTAAAAGATTAACCAAACAGACTACGAGACAAGATACAACATTTTGATTATAGTCTGACCAAAAAGTTGTTGCGACAGTTAGAACAACAATAACAATAATAATAATTGTCACATCGTTTTCAACAGAATTTTATTTTTAGTTTAAAGAAATGAACCAATTATAAACTATCAATAGTTGACATTAAACTACTTGAAGAATCGGTTGCCTATACTCCTATGAGTGACCCACGTTGGCATTTTCCAAGCATTAGGACATCAATTAATTTAATTTAATTATATTTAAAAGGATCGCATTTTTCTAATATAATTTTTTTAAAATATTCATGTTCAAATTCAAAATCGTTACTTAGGTGAAAATTTTGGATTCATCCCATCAAAATCTTTATTGATGCATAAGATCCGCTTCTAAGCAAATTGAAATCGTAATAAGTTTAGCAAGTTAATTTCAGGGGACGAACGAAAAGTGCCGGGGTCAACTGAATCTAATCAGTTTAGTTTCAAATTTTAACCTTACCTCTAACTAATTCTATAGTTAGCATAAGTAACAAATAAAGATAATGATATCTTAAAACACATTTTTAATAACAAATAAAGATGACTAAAATTAACTAAATACTAAAATATCTCCGAAGAACAATCGACATATATTTTGAACACATTTCATCATTAACTGATTACACAAATATACGATATTTGTTTCATTTATATAAAATTAAATTTTAAATAGACTATTTATTTATATATAGAGAGTTAAACCTATAAGATGTCCATCAACAAAATAGACTATAATTGCTACTTCTTAAAGTCAAACAAAAATCATTTTCATTCATGAAGCGGGTCACAATTGATTGAAATCAATAATTGAACAGAGATTTTCCAACACATTGAATAAATCAACTAAAAGTAGTAGTATACATTAAAGGAGAGAATAAATTTTACTAAAATTCTTTACACTCGAGATCTTCAATGGTAAAATAAATGTTCAACAAGTTTGCTCAAGAAAAAATGTGATAAATCTATCCATTAAAATATTGGAAAAATTTATTCACAAGATTAACATGTGTTACCTTCGAGACTTTTATATATATTGTAATTTGTGGGCCTCTATAAGACAATTTAAATTTTATTAAGATTTTTAAATGCTATCCTACCTTAAATCATAACTCATACCTATGTAAGGGTAACAAATACCTTTACAAAAGGTTCGAAATCCCATTAGATCCTAAGATATTTAAAAAGAAATTAAGATATTAAATATTAATTTTTTAAATGTTGGTGCACAACATTTCAAACGGTCAAATAAATTAAGTAGATTTAATTCTATATATATTTAAATACGTTATTATATATACAAAAAATTATAAAATATAAATATTTGAAATAATAATATATTTATGTATTATGCCTTCGTACAAGATACGACAAGATGTCACTTTTTGGTTGACCAAAAAGATTGATGGCATCCAATCAAAATAACAGTAGCAACAATAATGATTATATTATCATTTTCAATTGTATATTTTCGAAGAAATGAATCACTAACATAATATCACCTAGAGAACCGGTGCCTATACTCAAATGGATGGCCCACTATTGACTTCTCATAACATAGTACTTCTTCCATCTACTTTTAATTATTATAATTTTCTTTTATAAAGTCAAATTATAAAAACTTTAATAATATTTTATAATATATTTTTTCATCATATTGATATGCAAAATATTGCAATTCATAGAACTTTTTGTATAGATTTTAAAATTCTAATTTTTTTGTTTAAGATATCAAGTCAATGTAATCTATACTTTGAAAATTAGTCAAATTGGTTTGTGAAAAACGCAACATGACAATTAAAAATGGACGAAGGAAATAATTTTTTTTACATAAATCCCATAATATTAAGAACATAGTGCATCCTATTCCTATTGTTTTCTAAATTATAAAAAATCCCTTAAATTTGTGGAATCCAAATACATCCTAAAACATCCGAATACATCACGTCTTTCAAATACATCACTCAATATTTTAATACGTCGCATTTTAATTTTGAATACATCACTCAACGTCCTAATACATCATGTATAGTGATGTATTCGACTGATACATCGCATAAAATAATTTATTAAGTCCCAATACATTACGTATAGTAATATATCCGACTGATACATGACATAAAATGAGTAGTGATTTTTGTAATTTTTTCAAATAGTGAATTTTTTTAGAGAATATGATAAAATAAATTATGTATTTAAGTAATTTTTACATAAAACAATAGGGAGCAATATTACTTGGAATCTCTGAGTTTCTTTAATAAGGGTCTTACACAAAATTTAATACAATAATAAGAATTTTCAAAATTGAATTCACTATCAATCCAAACAAAAAATTATTTTTCAGATTAAATACTCACTCATTATAATTTTACACCTTTTGAATATGCAAAAAAAAAAAAAATACATAATTATAAAAGGAATTATAAAAGAGAAAATTAATCAATAGTTTAAAATTTAGCTCGATGAGAAAATAAATCTATCAACATAAATTCCAGTTAAAAATAATTTTACTTCACAAATTGAGTGAATCTTTTAACCTTCAAATAAGTGGTATGAGAACATATCTTTAAATAGTGTCTCACAAGGTGATAAACGAAAAAGAAATTTAAAAAAAATATCATCCTTTGCTGATTATGTTATTTTGCTATTTTTCTATCATTGTTTTTTTCTAAGCAATTTTAGTAATACATCGTCATATAAAAAGATCTGTCGAAAATAATCTTCTACTCCACAAAAGTAGAAGTACAATCCATGTACATCATACTTCCTTCAAATGAAATTATATTGTTATTGTATTACTTTTTCATTTTAATTTGTTTACCCTACATTTTTTTTAAGTCTAATTCATATAGAATAGTTTATTTTTTAACGACGTTTCAATATCAATATTTTACATAATTTGTTTAAAACTACAAAATTAAAGGATATTATAATATATTTGACATATTATTAACTTAATATACAAATTTCTTTACATTCTTATATTTTATACCAAATCAAAATAAAACAAATAAAGAAAATAAAGAAAATAAAAATAATAATCATGAAATACATATAAATTGTGCTAGACTTTCAACTCACCTTAAGTTATCATAAAAGATAAGATATTACTTTTTAATTACAATGAGATCAATATAATATATGACGTACATATGATTAAAATAACAACAATGATTATACTATACCATTTTCAAATGAATTTCATAGAAATGAATCATTATATGTTATCAGCACGAGATGACATGACCTACTCCACAATAGCAGGGGTATAATTTATGTATATTATATTTTCTTTAAATAAAATATATCGAATATATTGTTGTTAACATAATTCTTCATCTAATTTTATTTGTCGATTCTATTTTTTTTAGTTTGTTAAAAAATAATATATTTTTCGATAATTTTTTAATTTTAATTTTCTACATAGCATGTAAAAAATCACAAGATTAAAAAGTATCTTGATAATTTTGACATATCTTTATAACTCCCTCAATCTCTTTTTACTTGTCAAATTTTGACTTGACACACCTATTAAGAAAATAATTATTAGTAATATAGTTAGTTTATTATTGATAGGGTCCCAAATAGATATACTCACTACATTTTTCAAAGACATTCAATGTTAAAAAAATTGAGGATATAATAATAAAAGTTGTTCTTTCTTCTTTGGTTAAAAATGACAAGTAAAAAAAGAAATCAAATTAAAAAATATTTGACAAAAAAATAGAAACGGAGAAAGTATAACATCACAAAATTCAAAAAGCCTTTACTTTCTTAAACATTTTATTATGTAAAAAAAACAATTTACAACAAAAGAACTATAAAAAAAATCAAAAGATATATAAATTATCGAAACTTTCGTCTCATTCTAACTTACAATACAATATAAGACAAGATGTCACTTTTTGGTTGTACTACAATTAAGAAGATTGATGATGTCCAATCAAAATAACAATAACAATGATTATAATACCATATTGAATGAGTTTCTTAGAAATGAATCATTAAAATACTATCACCACAATATGACACCAAAAATATAAAAGTAATAAGCAATTCATAATTGTATTTTGTACCGAATAAAAAATAAATACAGTAGATTACAACCCCCACCACCATCTCATTAAAACTTTATACTAAATTCAGCAAATACTTTACGTGCATAATTGTACTACTGAAACGGGACCACTAACGGCGAAACTGACGGCACCGTCAATTATGCAATGAAAGGACAAAAAAAATAAAAATTACCGCCCTCAAAACATATTAATAATAACCTCTTTCGCCAAAATTCTAAAACTTTGCTTGTCTTTTTTTTTAAAAATGGCTTTTGAAACAATATTTTTGAAGAATAATAATTTGAATTTAATTAATCAATTCTAAAACATTTGCCGATATAAGAACTGAATTTCTTTTTGCTCTTTTCAATTCTATTAAAAAAATCTCCTTACAATCCAAACACCTTTTTAAAAAACATAAATTAACTAAAATCCTATTGACTTAAAAGTTGTCAAATTTACTTAAGTTATTTTAAGTTTTTGAGTGTGTTTGACAAATTTAAAAATAAATTTAAAATAAGTTAAAAGCTAAAATAGGACTTCACTATTTTTTATTTTTTTACTTAAAAGTCATTTAATGTTTGACTCTTTTTTTTTTTAATTAAAAACTATTTTGTTTAGCCTATACAAATGGGCTCTAAATATCTCAATTCTATAAAATAAATAACTTTTACTTCTTAAAAGCTTGACTAATGGAAATTATGATGAAGAGAAAAACATTAATATTATTTGGTAGAAAATTTCTAAAAAAATTGAATTTGCAACAAACCATCTAAATCGGTGTGCACAAACTACTTTCTGCCCTCTTATAAAAAAAGGTTATTAATTCTACTTTTGAACAAAAAAAAACTTCCATAAAATAAAATTTATCTTTAAAGAATAAAATACAAAACCCAAAAGCAAAACTAACCACAAAAAAAACAAGGAGGAAGTTTCGGAGAAGATGTACATTAATTAAGTTTTTTAATAGATACTTTTGGTATAAAAATTACAATTCCTATTTCTAAATTGATGATTCGAAAAATTAACTTGTAAGATATTACATGCTTAACGCTCATAAAACAATAGTTATAACTCTCACTTCCTTTAACTATATATGATAAATATTAATTTGTACAACGCGTTTACAATAGATAATTTAATTTATCATGAAATTGATTTAATGTAGTGAACATGTACATTAATTAATAATTATTAAGTTTTTTTTTTATAATTATAGTAAGTAATAGTCCAGACATATGAAAAGGAGAACGCACATATATTTTAGTGCAAATGTGTGAGAGAGTGACCGTGGTAGTTTTAAAGATAGACATAAGTCAAAAAAATATTAAGGAAAACTGATTAAATAGGACATACACATCTTCAACTTATCAAAAACATATATGATCTTATATGACAGAATGTGGAAGTCAACGATTAAAATAAGAAAAAAAAGATAGTTGAGTGTCATCTCAATTTACTATGGATAGGCTTAGTGCCATGTACATATTTTCTTTATACAAACCATTAACATTAGTACTTGTCTCGTAGTTTCTTGTTTTCAATTTCAGTTAATGTCAGTTGTTGCTTTGCTTGAAGTATTACTTTATTTTGTTGTTGTCATTGTTTCTTGTTTCTATGCTTTAAGTATCACTTAATTTTATTGTTGTTATTATTTCTTTTTCTAAATACTATATAATGATTCTTTAAATATTATTTATGTCTGCTTTTACTTCTATAGTTTAAAATTGCATTGACAAGCATTACTAAAGCCAAAGATTTTTTAAAGATAATTTCTCTATCTTCGTGAGATAAGAACAAAGTCTATATACTTTATCCTCTTTAAATTTCATTATGAAATTACACTAGATATATTATTATTTTTATTGTAAGTGATTAAAGCATATGTACGAACACATGTTCTATATCTAATTTAGGCCTCATTGAACATTATTTGACAGCAAATTGGTTTAAAGTTAAAATTTTGTTAAGACATGCAATTTGCATCTCTTATGTTATATTTTTTTTTCACAAATGAAAACCCCACAAGTTATGAACTATATAAAAAAATTATTCTTATATAATCTTACCAAATGAGTAAACCATAGGTCATAAACAAGGTATCAAAATATCTTAAGACACCACATTGATAAATCAAATATCTCTATGTTCTTTTTATAAATAAATGTTTGCGGTTACAAACTTTAAAATACACATAATTTTATAAAAATTCACTAATCAACATAATAATAATTAGCTATTATTTAATATAATCTTTCCATATGATACATGCAATCCCTTCACTCCAAAAACATTATCTCTTTCTTTGACAAAATTTAAAATAATAAATTTTTTAATAAAATATAAACTTATCAATTAATTTTTTAAAAATAAAATTATAATTTTAAATCGCATACTCAAGTATCTACTTAACATAAATAATATATATATATATGCCGCTTATTCATAACAACTTTTGACTAGACCTGTGTATACCCATATGACAAAAGTCTATTAAAATAATATTAATAATTTATAAGTTTTAAATTCTGAATTCGCCTCCAAAGTTAGTTATAACTACCACTTCCCTAACGGCTAACTTTAACAATATAAGTAGCATAAAAACATGCGAAACAGGGCCACTCTCCTTACACGGCACGTGGTCAAGACCCAAATTAAACGAATTCAGAGTTTTGATACTTTTAACTGCAGTTAATACTTTTTAACTTTAAATCCTTTTTCTCAATAACTTTTTTTTTCCACCCAGTATTTAATATCCATATTATAATTAGACTAAATTTAAATTCGTGTCAGTAAGTAAGTCTGGAGTAAAATGAATTTGAATTTAATCGGATTAAATTTATATTCATGGAACTCAAACTCAAAATCTTTTGATTAAAAATGAAGAAGTATTTATCATTTTACCAGATTAACTTTAAGAACACATAAATACAATTAAAATAACACAAATAATTTAAAGTTTTTTTAACAGCTTACCGAGAAAAACATATTTATCGCTAAAATGAGGTTTATTCCAGTCTATGAATAATCCCTTGTGTATTTCTGTTTTCAGCTTCTTTCCTATTTTCTCTCACCCACCCACAGGAATATCTCTTCTACCATTCTGTGAGATCTCCTTCAAAGATCCATTTTTCAGGTGAGTAAAATTCAGCTGAGATTTCTACAATTAAGTTACACTTCTTTACCAGTTACATATACAAAAAAAAAAAATCTAAATTTTTGACATTATGAAATTGCAGAACAAAATGGGATTTTTGAGGTGAGGTTTGATGTAGAATTTATTGTTCTGTCGGTTTGCTGGAATTTTCACTGATCAAGACCAAATTTTTGCTACTCATTTCTTGAATTTGACAAAAAATTGAGATTTATTGTTTTGATGTAGAATCTACATTCTGATTTTGGTCTTTGGGGATCTGTGATAAAATGAATCATTTGATGTAAATTCACAAATTTGAATGAAAGTGTTGATAAATTCTGATTTTGGTAGAGTTTCTGAAATTCTGTTTATGTTTTTCTGTAATTTCTGGGATTTTTTTTTTAATCTGGGTCATTTCATCTTTGATTCTTATATTTTTTGCAGGATGATTTCATAAACAGTAGAATTAATAACCTTATCTAAGTCCTGCATCTTTATCTATGCCGGAATTGGTTGAGTTTTTCTCATAAGAAATTCATTATGTCAAACTGAAGAAAATAAAAAAGGGAAAAAAAGATTGGATTTTTACCAGTTTGCAGAGCTGCAGAATGGAAATAGGCCAAGGCAGTTCATGGATCCCAGCAACTCCTGGGAAGCCAAGTTTTGCGGAATCGCCACCAATTTGCATTAACGGGCAGGAAAACCAGCAAGCTCAAGTTGATTGGTCAGATTTGCAAAGAAAACAAGCACTAGAACATGCTACTGGCAGCACGGCTGAAGCTCAAAATGCTGCTGCATATCGCAGTTCAACAAGTTCAGCAGAAGAAGATCAGTGCTTTAAGACCTCGGAAGCAGCAGTGGGAACAAAGTCTGAAATGTGTGGAGGTAGTATAAATATGTACAATAACTTCCCTAGTGATAATGTAGACTTGTGGAGTAGTGTGTCTTTCGGGGATCTGTTGGCGATGGCACATGCTGGTGGCAGTGGCACCACGCCAGCTGACGAAACAGCTTATAGTGGGAAGAGTTCTTTCCAGCCACTCATCAATACTCACAATGCAGGTAGACAAATGTAGTAGTCATTGATACATTCGTTTCTACTAATTGAAATGACCCTACTGCTTGGAGGATTTTCAGATTACAATAATTGCATTCCATGTATATGTCAAGAGCGTCTTTTTACCTGCCTCATTAACACAATGGTGTCTTTGTGCATTGTAAGACCTGCAAAATGTTTGACAATGAAATATAACAAGTTTAGTATCATTCTTCGGTAATTTGAAACTTACATCTACTAACAATTTGAATGCACAGCATGCACAAATCAGCTCATGTTGAATTGAACAACCCTGTGAATACTTGCTGAAGTTCCAATTTGGACTAAAAATAATAACATAATCAGAATGGAAACAAAAGGTCACATATATGATCCATGATACTGTGCAAGTCAAATTATCCTATCGTTATCTACAAGTAATTCGATATTTAACGTGTAGCACATGCTCCAACATGTTTTGTTTTGGTTTCATTTCCATGAAAACAAGTCGGCTAATTATCAAACAGTATCATGATTTAGGTGACATGTCAAAATCTTAAGAAATTTGTTGCTTCAAGTTTGTGATTATTTCCTTGATAAACTAATATGACATAAGAGAACTCATCATGCAGATGAAAGCTCTATTTTATCCAGCTTCCCTTTCAACTTGAATTCACCACCAAAAATGACGGGTGCAACCTTGAGCAGCAACATCCCGTTCCAGTTCGAACCAGTAACACCAGATATGATGAAGATTAAAGAGCAAGCATCTAATGCATCAAACCTAGATATTAATGTGACAACAGCAGCAAGTGTTATACAGTCAAATGAGGATATAATAAAGAGAGCTGAAGCAAATGAACTCCAACAGAATAAAGAGCAGTCAGTGCTGATCTTGGAAGGAAAACTGGATACTGAACTGAATAATACACCAGAGCAAAAACCAAGACGAAGAAAGCACAGGCCCAAAGTGGTTGTAGAAGGCAAGCCTAAAAGGACTCCTAAACCAAGAATCCAAAAGCAGACTGATTCAGAGGAGACAAAGACAGAAAAGAGGAAGTATGTCCGAAGAAACAAGGTTGGCGAACCTGCGGCAACTTTTGCAGAAGAGGTAAACAATACAATTTGTCACGAGGGAAAGCCTCCTAGTTCCGAGAAAACCCCAACAGCAAAAAGGAAGTATGTCAGAAGAAATCAAGTGAACAAGAGCAGGGAAAAACCTTCTGAAGAAGGAAGCAGTGGAACAACTGGCAGACCTGTAGCCACCTCCGCAGAAGAGGTAAAGAATACAACTTTTCACGAGGGAAAGGCTCCTAGTTCCGAAGAAACTCCAACAGCAAAAAGGAATGTCAGAACAAATCAAGTTAACATGAGCATGGAAAAACTCTCTGAAGAGGGAAGCAGTGGAACAATTGACCCGACAGAAGTTCCTCATTCTAGAAAAACCTGCAGGAAATCGTTGAGTTTTGAATTGGAAAGCCAAGCAAGTGATGAGTATTCATCATACAGGCCCTCAACTTTGGATTTGCATGCAAATAATTCCGGGTCAACAGCACAGTCTGTTCAGCTTGGACAAGGTAAAGAAGCCACAAGTGAAGAAACGGAAGTGGGCATAACTCATAACATCACCCGCTCCCTGAACCAGGAGGTGAGAAATTACTTATCACAGCGTGGAATGCAGTACCCTGGTCCTCCAACTCCGGACAAGGTTGGCTGGAATCATGACAAAGCCATGGTTGGGAATCACAATGAAAGCACAAGAGGAAATAGCAGAATCATTTTTTCAGATTTAACTCATGATAAACAGGCAAGCATACTACAAATGACACCACAGAATCTGAATTTTTCCAACTGCAGCAGCAGTTCATGCTTACCACATGGGAAAAGCTTGAAAAGACAGCATTCATGTAGAACTGATGAAGCACAATTCTACAGCATAAATGCCAGAGGAGCGTATTTCAATTCTATGCAGGCTTATCAAGCAATCCTTCCAGCAAATAAACCTGATGTTTATAGTAATGTAGGGATGCATTTTCCTGCTATTTACAAGAAAATGAGAGCAGAAAAGGGCCACATCTCAACATCATCTTACATCAAACTTTTTACTGGTGAAACTAACTACGTGCCTTCATCTCAGTGCAATATCAGTGGTTCCCCTAGCAACAATTCTGCAACCAATATAGGCAATTACGGAATGTGGAATTCCAATGTTATGCCAGCATTTGTGGAAGCAGAGAGGTTAAGGAAGAAGAGATCAAACGGCACAACTCAAGTACATGACATTGCATCTCTGCGTGAAATTTACAAACAATTTCCAACTTCCACATCTAAAGAAGCAACAATATATGGATTTGGAGAAAGATATAAAACTTCACATCTATCCAGTGCATGCATGGGAACTCCAATTGCAGACACCCAAGCAGCAATGAAGAAAAAAAGGCAGTCAAAGAAGAGCATCCTTGTCAGCTCGGCAGCTTCCAACTTATATACCCATCAACATCTCACAAAAAATGCAAGAGGTACTTAAAGGCATATACTTAAAACTATCAATTATATCATAACTTTTTTCTTGCTAACAACATTGAATGCAGGTTCTCTGCCAGCTTTAACATGGAGAGGCATGTCTCCAATCGATGAAATTGCAGAACACTTGCGGCATCTTGATTTAAATAGAGAAAGCAGCAAAAATCAAGGTCAACATGGAATCACCTACCACACCAAGTTTCAAAAGGAGAGTGCCCTTGTTCTTTATCAAAGAGATGGAAGTATTGTCCCTTTTGGAAGTTCGTTAGTTAGAAAACGAAAACCACGACCAAAAGTTGATGTTGATGATGAGACTGATAGGGTATGGAAGCTTTTGCTGCAAGATATAAACAGTGAAGGCATTGATGGAACAGATGAAGACAAGGCAAAATGGTGGGAGGAAGAACGTCGAGTGTTTAATAGTAGAGCAGACTCATTTATTGCACGCATGCGTCTTGTCCAAGGTAATTGTGCAAAGTCTTCAACCTTTCCTAGTGGCTAAGTCAAATTCCCAGCTAGATTCCTTCTCTAGAAACATAGGTAGAAGAAAATATTGCTAGTTTAAATAAGATAAAAATGGCTATGCTAATATCTTCAATCTGTGACTCAGCATGTGGTAATATAAAACAATTGAAAAGTGAGGCATCAACTAAATGTTGATCTTGCACGCCAAGATTCCACATACCCTTACTATATTTCCGTAGGAATGCTGTTGGAGTTTAAACATGCCATATTAAAAGAAAAAAATGTCAGTGACCTGTTTTCTTCTATTGTAATAACCATAAATTTTATTTTCTTCTTTTTTGGGTGAGTCAGGAGACAGGCGCTTCTCACCTTGGAAGGGATCTGTTGTGGACTCTGTAGTTGGGGTATATCTTACACAGAATGTTTCAGATCACCTTTCTAGGTTAGCTGAAACAATAAACTCCTACAGTTTTGGAATTTTTTCTGTCTTCCGGCAAATTCCTTAAACATTCAAAGATGGAGTGCCAACATATTGCTTAGCCCACTTTTGTAACTAAAATTACTTACTTTATCCTATTTACAGTTCTGCATTCATGTCACTAGCTGCCCACTTTCCTCTGAAGACAGACAGTAGTCAGAAGCATGAAGGAAACACAGGTATTATAATTGAAGAACCTGAAGAGGCAACAGACCCCAATGTTTCTATCAGATGGTATGAAGATCAACCAAATCAGTCAACCCATTGTCAGGATTCTTCAGGAGTCTATAATACAGATTCAAATGAAGAAAAAACAGCTGTCAATGACTCTGAATCAAGTGAATATAGCACACAATGCATAAAGTCAGCAGAATGTTCTGTAATTCTGCAATCAGATTCTTCTAGAGAAGGCTCAGATCTGTATCATGGATCAACAGTTACAAGTTTCCAAGATCGAAAAGAGTTGAATGATTTGCCTTCTTCTCCGAGTTCTGTAGTTTCTTCTGAGAATTCTGCAGTTATTCAAGCATCAGAAGGAACTGACTCAAGCAACTTTTGCAGCTCCACTTCTTTTTTGAAGCTATTACAGATGGCAGGAACTTCAGGAGCACGAGGAACCAGGTGCACTGAACATTTACAAGAAGGTGAAAACGTTCCATTCCTTGGCAAGGAACTTATTGCCCCCCAAAAAAGTGTGTTGTCAGCAGAATCTGCACATTCAGCACTGTACACAATGAACCCTCAAAATAAGTTGGACATAGAGACAGTGACTGATGCAGAAGACAATGTTGAACTACAATTTCCAACTGAAGATAGCAATTGCAATGTCCAGCAAGTTCCAGCAGCCCCAACCAATTCAGAAACCATTGTAAATGTCACAGAAAGGGCCAGCGTAGTTTTTGATTCATGCAAGCCTGAGCAAAGAGGTTTGGAGTCAAACTTGAAAAATGACAGTAATCATGTCCGTAGCAAAGTAGACAAAGTAAATGACAGTCCTTCTAAAGCAAAAAATGGACGGCTTGGGAAGGAGAAAGAGAACATTGATTGGGACAGCTTACGGTCACAGGCCCAGGCAAACGGCAAGAAAAGAGAAAAATCAGCAAACACAATGGATTCACTGGACTATGAAGCAGTGAGGTGTGCAAATGTCAATGAGATAGCCCATACAATTAGAGAACGAGGAATGAACAACAAGCTGGCAGAGAGAATCCAGGTACACACATGAGTATTGCATTGCATAACCTTCTTTGCAATATCTGAGGACAAGAGAACATATGCAAGACAGCCCATAGGACTAAGCTCCTGCTATGTGTGGGGTCCACAGAAGGACCAAACTACATTGGGTCTATTGTACACAATCTTCCCTTACATACTGTAGAACATATACATCTACAGTATTTATTTTGCCTGAAATCCCCATGATTGCTCTATTTTAAAAAATGAACTTGCTATTGCAGGCTTTTCTTAACCGGATTGTTAGTGATCATGGAAGCATTGATCTTGAATGGCTGAGAGATGTTCCACCAGACAAAGCAAAGTAAGCCAGCAATTATTCCAAATAATCTCCCCTGTGTAAGATTCTAGTCATATATAAACTATAACAAATTTCAAATGTATGGTTACAGAGAGTATCTACTGAGCATAAGGGGCTTGGGTCTAAAGAGCGTGGAGTGTGTGAGACTTTTAACACTTCACCACCTTGCTTTCCCTGTAAGACCTAAAACCAATTTTGGAAGAGTTAAATATATGAGAAATAGTCATTCAATCACACTAATTTCTGTGTTTCTGTGATAAGGTTGACGTAAATGTAGGGCGTATAGCTGTTAGACTAGGGTGGGTGCCCCTGCAGCCGTTGCCTGAGTCACTACAGTTGCATCTTCTGGAACTGTGAGTATTCCTGAATCTAAATCTCTAATTGCATACATAGTGCAAGGCTAACTCTGTGGTATTCCTATAGGTACCCAATACTGGAGTCAATTCAACAGTACCTATGGCCACGTCTCTGCAAGCTTGATCAAAGAACATTGTAAGTAGCATCTATTAAACAATTACATATATACAGACAGACAGATGTCGAGCTCTGAGTTGTAACTAAAAGTAAGTAGTCCAATGACAATCTTTTGGTAATAATCAAATGATAAAAAGTAGTTTCTACTCGTACTAAGATTGTTTAGAAACTATTTTATTTTTTCTTCCAATCAGTAATGGTCCATTAATTAAGATCTTACTTACAGATATGAGCTACATTATCATATGATCACCTTTGGGAAGGTATGTCAATATATTAGATGATATCTCCTAAAAGTAGTAGATATCTAGAATCAAAGGCTAAAGACACTCTTACAATTCATGTAGGTCTTCTGTACAAAAAGCAAACCCAATTGCAATGCTTGTCCATTGAGAGGAGAATGCAGACACTTTGCAAGTGCATTTGCAAGGTTAGCATATTACGATTTACACTTTCTGCAGCTAAAATACTTCTGTCCTGTTTGTCCAACTATCTTCTTGCTAGTGTAGAATTAGGTCTTGGGCCTAAAACTCACACCCCAAAAGCTAGCACAAAGGGAGGAGGGTTGCCCAAGCCTTGTAAGGAATCCACCCATCTCATTAACCACCAATGTGGGACTTTTGTCATTCTTTAACATCTAGTACATAAACTATTCTACTCGAACCCAAAGGATCATAGTTCTACTATGTTTTTGGTATGAAAAATCTACTATGTGGCAGTAAACCGCTTGTCCGTTGCAAGCTAACCCTCCATATCCATGATGCATTCTAGTAAATAAAATTTCAGTCACTGATAAAG
>JAJOOS010019161.1:0-11914 GCA_029582725.1 Solanum chiquidenum
CGAACATTCACATTCTCATTGATAACTGTGCCAAGCATGAGATGCAGTCATTTGTGGATTGTTATGCAGGTTATCATCAGATCCTGATGGATGAAGAAGATGCAGAAAAGACAGTTTTCATTACGCCTTGGGGTGTATATTATTATCGGGTGATGTCGTTTGGTCTCAAAAATACCGGTGCTACTTATATGAGAGCTATGACAACCATCTTCCACGATATGATTCACAAGGAGATCGAGGTGTATGTAGATGATGTCATAATCAAGTCCCGGAAGAGTTCGGATCACTTGACTCACTTGAAGAAATTCTTTGATCGTTTACGCCGATACAATTTGAAGTTAAATCCCGCCAAGTGTGCTTTTGGAGTGCCAGCTGGCAAGCTGTTGGGATTTATAGTCAGCAGAAGGGGCATTGAGCTTTACCCTTCCAAGATCAAGGCGATCCAGGAATTACCTCCGCCGAGGACCAAGAAATAGGTGATGAGTTTTCTGGGAAGGTTGAACTACATCAGTCGATTTATAGCTCAGTCCACCGTGGTGTGCGAGCCAATCTTCAAGTTGTTAAAAAAGGATGCCTCGACCAAGTGGACCGAAGAATGTCAAACTGCTTTTGATGCCATCAAGAACTATTTGTCCAATCCACCGGTGTTAGTCCCTCCATGAGAAGGGAGTCTGTTATTGCTATATTTATCGGTCTCGGATAATGTATTTTGATGCATGCTTGGTCAACATGATGAGACTGGGAAAAAAGAGCGAGCCATTTATTACTTTAGCAAAAAGTTCACTCCATATGAGGCTCGTTACACTCTTTTGGAGAGAACATGTTGTGCTTTGACCTGGATTGCTCAGAAATTGAGACATTATTTGTCTTCCTATACCACATATCTCATTTCCAGGATGGATCCGTTAAAGTATATTTTCCAAAAAGCAATGCCGACTGGGAAACTAGCTAAATGGCAAATGCTTTTGAGTGAGTTTGACATTGTCTATGTGACCCAGAAGGCAATAAAAGCACAAGCCTTGGCTGATCATCTTGCAGAGAATCCAGTTGATGAAGACTATGAACCACTCAAGACTTATTTTCCTGACGAAGAAGTTGCGTTTGTGGGTGAAGATATTTCTGAAGCGTACCCTGGTTGGTGAGTATTCTTTGATGGAGTGGCGAATCACCAAGGGAAAGGTATCAGAGCGGTCTTAGTATCAGAGTACGGTCAGCACTATCATATGGCGGCCAAACTCCGATTTAATTGCACGAATAACATGGCTGAGTATGAAGCTTGCATCCTCGGTTTGAAGATGGCCATCGACATGAATGTTCATGAGTTGTTGGTTATTGGAGATTCAGATCTGTTGATTCACCAAGTTCAAGGAGAATGGGCCGTGAAGAACCCAAAGATCACACCGTATGTGCAGTATATACAGAAGTTATGCAAAAGATTTCACAAGATTGAATTCAGACACACTCCTAGGACACAGAATGAGTTAGCTGATGCTCTCGCCACCATTGCCTCGATGATTAAACATCCAGATACAAGTTATATTGATCCCTTGGATATAGAGGTAAAAGAGCAGCATGTCCATTGTTCACATGTTGAAGCAGAACCAAATGGTTTGCCTTGGTATTTTGACATCAAGAAGTATTTTGAGACCGGGACCTATCCTGAGAATGCAACGTTCAACCAGAAGAAATCGATACATCGTATGACCCTCAATTTCTTTGCAAGTGGGGAAATCCTTTACAGGAGGACTCCAGATTTAGGTCTTCTCAGATGTGTTGATGCTAGTGACGCTGCAAAGCTTCTGGAACAGATATATGCCGGAGTTTGTGGCACTCACATGAATGGGCTCACTGTGGCGAGGAAGACCTTCCGAGCCGGTTATTTTTGGATGACTATGGAGCATGACTGTTGCAAGTTTGTGCAGAAATGTCATAAATGTCAAGTGCATAGTGATTTGATTCGAGTACCACCTCATGAACTCAATGTTATGAGTTCACCTTGGCCATTTGTAGCTTGGGGCATGGATGTCATTGGCCCAATAGAGCTAGACGCCTCCAACGGACACAGATTCATTTTGGTTGCCATTAACTACTTCACTAAGTGGGTGGAAGCATCTTCATATAAGTCGGTGACCAAAAAGTTTGTAGCTGATTTTGTTCGCAACAATTTGATATGTAGGTTTGGAGTGCCAGAATCCGTCATTACTGATAATGAAGCGAATCTCAACAGTCACTTGATGAGAGAGATATGTGAACAATTCAAGATTACTCACCGGAACTCAACCACCTATCGCCCCCAAATGAATGGAGTTGTAGAAGCCGCCAACAAGAACATAAAGAAGATTTTGAGGAAAATGACTGATAATCGCAGAGGTTGGCATGAGATACTGCCATATGCTTTGTTGGGTTATCGAACGACTGTCAGAACATCAGTTGGAGCTACTCCATATTTGCTAGTATATGGAACAGAAGCAGTTATACCTGCAGAAGTTGAAATACCTTCATTGAGAATAATCCAAGAAGCTGAATTGAATGATGTTGAATGGGTTCGCAAGCGGATTAATCAGTTAACCTTGATTGATGAGAAGAGAATGGTTGCCGTTTGTCATGGTCAACTATATCAACAGAGAATGATTCGTGCTTTCCACAAGAAAGTAAGAGCCAGAATATTTGAAGTTGGTCAGTTAGTTCTCAAACGCATTTTCCCTCATCAAGATGAGTACAAAGGGAAATTTGCACCAAATTGGCAAGGACCCTACATGGTTCGCAAAGTATTATCTGGAGGTGCCTTAGTCCTGTCGGAGATGGATGGCACCGAATGGTCGAAACCAATCAACTCAGATGCTGTCAAGAGATATTATGTGTGAAGCTTCAGTTTGTATTTTTTATCGTTTGCTTGTAATCGTTCCATTTGTTTGTAATCGCTTCGTTTAAATTTTATCCCTTTGTAATGAACTACGTCTGACCTGAATTCTCAAGAATGAGATACGTAGGCGGCCTATGTCGGCCTCGATCACCCCTTTATCTCCTTTTTCCTTGTATTTGAACTACGTTTGACCTGAATTCTCAAAAATGAGATTCGTAGGCGGCCTTTGTCGGCCTCGGTCGGTTTCTTTGTAATTTTTTTTTATTTTGTTAATCCTCGAGAGGGGAACTACGTTTGACCTGATTCCTGCGTCAACGGGATACGTAGGCGCCACAACGGTTCGGTCATATGTCCCGTAAGATTTCTATTTTTCTTTACAATAGAAACTGGGACAAAATTTTTGAGAGGAACTCAAAAATTCTCAAGAAGAAGATCTCTCCAACAAAGTCAAGATTGAAGTTACTTTGAGATTTGCAACTGGGACATAAATTTTGAGAATGGCCTCGAAATTTCAACAAGATTCATCAGAAGTTTAGAGTAACTTTGAATACTTCCCAACATATAATCAGATAGGTCCCGAGACGTCAACCCCAAAGGCGTTCATTAAGCTCGACGTGACATGACACTTGGCAGTGACCTTTTCCAAATGCTACTTTTTAAAAATCTACCTTTTCTTAAAAAATTTCCTCCATGTTTCAATTATTATTATTATTTTTGCATAAAAATATTTTGTCTTATCTATCAATAAGCGGGAGATCGGAGAAATCAATCGGAGATAGCAAGACAAGGAGCAGACAGGCAACCGAAGAGATCAACACAGATCAATTCACTTTAAACAAACAATTTTTTTATGGATGCAGGTTTATAAGTTTGCCTCAATATCATCATATTCTTCCATTCAATGAATATGAAAAAGTTGAAAGTGCGAGGAACTTCCCAAAAATTGACAATTTTTCTGTGGATACAGGAAATATTTTATGTTTCTTATATCGAAGATTTGGGAATATGAGTAACATTATTTCATTCAAATTCTCAACAAATGAGAGGTCCATAATGAATATGCAATTATGTTCGGAGATGGAACAAATGAAAACCTCGAACAGAGAAATTTTATTTGTTTTCCAGCAACTAAAGATACCTGGAGGACATTTATCTGCATCATATTATCAAACATAATAATATTCTTACCCGGAGAGCCATTCATACCGTATTGTCAAATGAGATGATACCACTACTCCGAGGGTCATTTTAATTGTATTGTCAATTGAGACGATATCGCCACCCAGAAGATACCTAGAAGATCACTTATGTTGTCCGGTGAAGCATTATCTTCGTTTGGTACCAGGGATGGCATCATCAGAAGAGAAGGATTCATGCATAGCAAGAAAAGAAAGTCATGCATCGCGGGGAAAAATTCATGCATTGCAAGTAAAGATTCATGCATCACGGGAAAAGGAATTCATGCATTGCAAGAGAATTCATGTATTGCAAGTAAATATTCATGCATCGTGGGAAAGGAATTCATGCATCGCGGGAAAAAGATTCATGCATCGAGAGAAAGAAATCATGCATTGCAAGAGAAAGAAATCATGCATTGCAAGAGAAAGAAGTCATGCATTGAAAGAGAGAAATCATGCATTGCAAAAGAAAGAAATCATGCATCGCAAGAGAAGGAAATCATGCATCGCAAGAGAAGGAAATCATGCATCGCAAGAGAAAGATTCATGCATAGCAAGAAGAAGAAGTCATGCATAGCGGGAAAAAGAAATCATGCATCGCAAGAGAAGGAAATCATGCATCGCAAAAGAAAGATTCATGCATAGCAAGAAGAAGAAGTCATGCATAGCAAGAGAAAGAGGTCATGCATAGCAAGAGAAAGAGTCATACATCGCAAGAGAAAGATTCATGCATTGCGGAAAATGTCACACATTGCAAGAAAAGGCTCATGCATCGCGAGACAAGCTTCGCGGGAAGAGATTCATGCATTGCAAGAGAAGACTCATGCATTGCCAGAGAAGATTCATGCATTGCAAGACGAGATTCATGCATCGCGGGAAAAATTCATGCATCGCGGGAAAGAGATTCATGCATCGCAAGAGAAAATTCATGCATTGCTGGAAAAAGATTCATGCATAGCAAGAGAATGAGTCATGTATCGCGGAAAAAAGATTCATGCATCGCAAGAGAAAGATTTACCCATCACAAGAAGATCAACATCGACTGCATCACTTTCTTGGCAAAAAAATGACATCAAGAGAATCATCAACAACGACATCAAGAGAACTGTCAACATATTACATCAGCCTATTTTATTACTTCGACCTCAAAAGAAGAGTGCATTGAAGATTATATTGCAAATATAATATACAAGCTTTATTTGCTTTACGTCAAACCCGATGAAGTTGATGTCAATGTTCAAGGAGAGAAATTAAGTGTCGACATGGTAAAAGACACTATCTCTCCATTTGAATTGCATTTTATGCTAATGAGTTTTATCTCAGTCTTTGACGAGAGCATCCAAGAGGATGAATTCTCAAAGCAAACCATAGGTGCGGGCGACATAAAAAGGGATGCAGCACAACGTGAAACTTTTTCTTAGCAATGAACTGGGACATAATTCAAAGAGGAATACCAAACTCTTAGGACGTGAGCTAAGAAGCGACTTCCACCACAATCAAACCACACCCCCATCAAAAGACATATGGGTTTTTTTTAGGTGTCCCGGTTTCGGTTTCACATCCAGAACTTTTTGGTCTTTACCGGAAGCAGCTTTCCAATTTGAGTGACAATGCACCAAGAGTTTGGAAATTATGTCCGGGTAAGCTCTTAATTATGGGTGTGAAGCGCGCCACATTCATGACTAAGATGTTGCAAGCCTCCTTTTCATACTCGACTTACTTTGTCATTTTTCCAGAACCAAATGTGATCTAGCATAATAGCTTTCCTTTTTTTTCCGATTGAGTCGAACTACAAGCATCCTGATTCCCTATGTGGAGGGGTAAGTAGGCGGGATCAATATTGAAAACTCGGTTGTATTCCATCATTCGCTCTTAAATCTTATTCTCGAGCATTCCGGTCTCTTCATAATCCGATATCGGGATGACTTATGAATTCTTTCAAATCGTGTGTCAAATCAAGCGTATCGAACTACAAGTGGCCTGAATTCTCATATAGCCTGAGATATGTAGGAAACCCACTTTCGAGGTTCAGCCATAATTCTTAAAGTCCCTATGAAAGTCCCTTTTTCGAAAGGATGAAGATGTGTTCGGTCAAAATTGGATTCGTCAATTTCATTTGACTCGAATTTCTTTCATCAATCCAACTCAAACGAGGGACAGCTGTTGACACCCAATTTTGGACCTCCAAAATATAAATTAATCATCGAGCTTCTTAAATTCCAAACGATTCGAAATAATTAGTTTTTATAAAGTTCAAAATATTTTTCAAGTTATTTTAAATAGTTTTGTAACTTTTATAATTTTTAAATAATGTATATGTTTTATATAACTTTGTATATAATTATCATAGTTTATGAATATTCGAAAACCGTTAAAAAAAGATTTTATTTTAACCAAACATGGTTAATTAGTTTAGTTATATAATAGTTTATATTTTAAATTAATTAGTTTATAATTAAACTAATTATTTTATTTTGTTGAAATTAAGAAGCTTATTAATTAATTTATATTAATTCATCTTATGTAATTACTAGTCGAACTTATCCTAATTAATTAGGTATGGTTACGTCTGTAAATCCCAATTGGCCATAATTTAAATTTATATGGCCAGAGCTTAGTCCAATTCTGACCAATTGTATTTCATCCTTAACCCATTTAAAGGACATAATTTTGGGACCTTTTTCCCAATTACCAGTAGCCCACTTCTTCATTACCATTCAATATTCCGCCAGCCCAATTTCCCTGTCCCAGCTGGCCCACTCTTTCTATACAATACAGCCTACCATACGTACATACCCAGTGCCCCGACCCCACTACCCATACGGGTCTTCTTCTTCTTCTTCAGGTGATAAAGCCAGAAATCAGGGAAGCAGCAACAAAACGACAAGAGCGGTACCAAACGACCCCACCCCTGCACGTGTCCTTCTTCCTTTTTGCTAGTGAAATCCAACAAACAGTAGCCGATCTACTTGTATACGCATTCTTCTTCTTCAAACGTGAATCAACCCTGCGAGACCCATAACCCTAGCAACCTAATCCATCACCCTCACGTCCCCTTCTCCCCCTTTCGCGGAAGTCATTGTTTTTCCCATCCCCTTTACTGATTGTGGAATTTGAATTTCAAATTCGAAACTCCAATGAATTTCCCCCTAAATCGCTTTTTCCCCCCTATAAATAGTCCTATACCTTCAGTGATTGAGAGGGGGGGAAATATTAAGAGTTAGCTAAGTGTTGAGAGGAAGAAATATATCTAGACCAAAAATCTTTAAAACTGTTCGGATCAGTCTTGACTCTCGTTTGTTTTTGTCTTGTTCGTTCGAGTTTCTCGGAGTCGTGTTTCGGTGGAAGAATCGATGCCCTCCTCAGCTTGTTCGTTTTAGGTCGCTGCTCTAAAAAAGGTGATATTTTTCATCCTTCGTATTACATTTCGATATTAGTTGTTGTTTGAACCTTGTGTATTTTCTAGTTTTCAGTAGTTAGTTTATTTATTTATTTATGCTTTCTCAACTTGAGGAACATTAAGAATGGAATATAATTGGCTGAGCTTTCCCTTGGGTTGATGTTCTTTATAATTAAATGTGCATTTGATGGTTCATATCTATTTTAACGTAGATTGATTTTGGTTGTAGAGCTCGAGCAATCCATCTCCATTTAAAGTACCCGTATACAACGGCAAAATAATTTGATCTCGTCCTTATGCATTAGTAGAAGCTTAAGCTTGGTAGTTTACTATTTTAGCATGATTTTAATCACTATCACACTCGTAAGTTATACTTCTTTCCTCAGAATCTTTACTCATGAGTTCCATCGAGTTTATCAGCCATATTTTAGTTTAGGAACTGCTATAGCAGATTATGTTAGACAAATTGCTACTATGTCAATAATACATTATGGTTCAATTTAGGAATTTAAATACATCCATAGCTACTCTTTTCCTTCCCCTTCATTGATTGTTGTGGCATTCAAATTAACATAGGCTGTTATTTTTTACTCGTGATTCAGCGAACATTCTACTTGTGTTTAATAGGAGACCATTTGACTATGGAAGATTTTGTCCCATTTGTTGGTATACCATTTGATTGAGGTTCCAAAATCTGGAGTTTATTCACTAGCTTTGCTTATCATTGAGCCCATTTGAAGTTTTGTCTAATCATGTTATGCTTGTAAATACAATTTCAGTTGCAAGAATGGTAAGGATGCATTCTGTGTACATCTAAGACCAACATTATGTCTCTATTCTAATTCTTATCACATGATTAACTCTTTTATACATCTTAAGACATCTATATGTGTTTTTTTTTTCCATTTGGTGTTGGAGTATGGTCTTGGTAAAAAGTCAAATATTTGATAGCCTATTTGTCTACAATAATTTTAGCATGTTGGTTTAGTAAGTTGATACTATAGACATCCTCTTGTATTTAAGACTATGCAGGTAATGACAGCCTTAGCACTATATATATGGCCTAATTTGATTTTAATAAATTTATGATTAGTACAATTCTTTATCTTTAGATGTATGTTGAATGTGTAATCTCTATCAGTTGATGTTCAAGTTCATTGTGATGTTTTATTTGATTTTTTTTTTCTTTACTCTCTTATCATTTGAAAATATTGCATTGGCATATAGTGGATATTTGATGGGAGCTATTTTGTCAAGAGTATTAATGCTCTTATTCATTCTGTTAAAACTTTGTTGTTACCTTTCTTTAAGCCTTGCTCCTTATTATGATAGTGTTGTAGGCTCAATTCTTAAAATTAGCATATCCATGTTGGGTAGTCTATTTTACATTAATTAGATTAAGCATGAATTTTGGCATAGCAATAGATTCAAAATGAGTTGATGCAACTTGGCATGTGGCTTTGATAGGGCACCACCATGAGATTTAGTTTTATTAAAGAATGTGTCGCGTGAATACTCGTTTTTTTTATAAATGTAGTAAATTTCCTTAATCAGTTTGCTTGTTTAGTCAATGTTATCATGTTTTGTTTTGTATCTTAGATATTTACCTTTTTACATCCAATTGATTGCACATTTAATTATTGTTTATGACAATTCTAATTTCTTATCACCCTTTTTTTATTGCATGTGAAATATATCCGAGTCCTCATGGGCTTCCACCCTCTCATTGAATTTCGATGATTGGGCCATAGGGGCCCAATTTTTCTCTTCTTTGAGTCAGTCGGGTCATCCGAATAGGGCTGTACAGGGGCTGGAAATTGAAAACAAGTCTCAGAAAGCTGAAAACAGGCTGAGATACAGCCTCTATACATTGATATACATCAGTATAAACTCATATACAGGTCAAAAACGCAGGAATACAGGGCTGAAGTAAAATACATGTGTTTGGAAGCAGGAGATACACGGAAAGAGTCGATATACATGCCGATATACACTGATATACATCAGTTGTATACCAAAAATGGGTTTTGGTTAAACCCCAAAAAGCAGCAACGAATTTGGCCCAAGAAAGGCCCAAATTCAACTTTCTCTCCGTTACTCTTAAATTATTTAATTATAATTATTTATTGTTTGTTGTTTATCAACTCTAACTTTATAATTGTTAATTAACTTAGTTAATTCCCCAAAAGACGAACTATTTTTTGTGTTGTTTTGTTTTTTAACAGCTCTCATTTTTATCAACTCTTGTATTTTCATTTATAATCTCTAGTTAAAACTTTTTATTAGTTTAAAATGGTCTTCACATTTTGATTAACCAAAAAATGATTCAAAGTAAAAACTAATTAATCTAGTTTTGTTAAAATTCTAATTACTTGTCTCTAATTCAAATGTTTCGATTAAGGTCCAATTTTCTTAAAAATTAAAAATTGTTCTTTTAATTATTTTCTCAAGTTAATCAAATATTGTAAATTATTATTTTTTGATGTTAAATCATTTTCCCAAAGAATTAGTCAAAACAAATATTTTAGTCAAGTCGCAGGTCAACCGCATGTTAGCGGACACTCCGAACGCTTAAACCCTTCTCGAAGTGTAAATTGAACCCCGAACCCTCTTTGTTATTTTCAAATGATTTCTTTTGTTTAAATCTTTGAAAATTATAATTTTTCTTAGTTTTTAAAAAAATTAAGTGGCGACTCTTTTCTAAGTATTTTTCTCGATTTATTTTATACTTAGAATATTTCAAAATGTGATTTTTCTACATATAGTAAAATTACGGCACAACAGATAGGAAGTTTGGGAGAGAGTTATCACTTCCCTTCTTATAAAGGATTTCGAAATCAAAAGGTGCTAACTGTGCTTGCCATCTGGCAAACATTAATTTTGAAGTATCATGCTTAAAATCTTTATCAAACATATTATTTATAGATTGAGCATCTGTTTTTATAAAAAAAAAATTGATTATACAAATCATCTTGAAATTTTAATACACATTTAACGATAGTTAACATTTCGTGTGTTACCGTTGCATATTTTTTCTGAGCATCGCTCCATTTTCCTGAATGAAATCAAATCAAATATTCATTTTTATCATATGGATTTATTTGTTTTAATATTCCTCCATAGACAATGTTAGACGCATTCGTTTCTACAATCTTTTGCCAGCAGGTTAGCAAGAGTTAAACACGGCAAAATTTTAACACGATTTTTAATATTTTTTACCAGATCATGAGACTATCAGTCCAAGGAGTTTTATGATTTTTCTTTAGCCTATCATATAAAGGGGCTAAATCTCGAGTAAATTCTTGTAGAAGGGCGAAATATAATTTAAGCTTTCCAAGAATCTCTGCAATTGCGTCCTATCTGTAATGACATCAGGAAACTTAGAAGCAAATTCAATTGATCTTTGAATAGGGGTAACTTTACCCTAACAAATAAGATGTCCTAAAAATCTGACTTCAGTTTGAAATAAACTCATTTTTGGTTTAGAAATCACCAAACCATTTTGTATAACTATTTTCTTGAAAATGTCCAAATGTTTTATGTGTTTCAAGAATTTTTGAATAAATTAAGATATCATCAATATAGACAATAATAAAATCCAAATATGGGTTAAAATATCATTCATAATTTTTTGAAATTCCGAAGGAGCATTTTTTAAACCAAATGGCATAACATTCCATTCGTATTGTTCAAACGGGATATTAAAAGCAGTTCTATAAGAGTGCTCTTTAAATATTTGGATCTACCAATACCCTGATTTTAAATCAAATATAGAAAATATATTAGCGTCATATAATCTTGATAATAAATCTTTTTTATTTGGAATAGGATACCTAATCCATTTCAAATGTTTATAATTTATAACTAACCTAGGAACCCCACATTCTTTTCAGCTGCATTATTGACATAAAATGCAGTACAAGACCAAGGATATTTAGAGGGTCTTATCAAACCCTTTTGTAATAAATTATCAATTTCTTTCTTGCAAAATTTGACCAATTCGGCGTTCATCTGGCAAGGGTGTGATTTAGTAGGAATATCATCCTCAGAGAAATTATCTTCATATGGAAGAGTCACAATATGCTTTTTTTGATTCCAGAAAGCACTAGGATGATCAACACCAATATCAATAGTCATTTGTTTTGAGATCAATTTAATCTTTTCCTGTACTTTAGTAGATTTTAAAGTGTCGAATATATTCATACTAAATATTTCAAGTTGTAAAGAATCAACATGCTTTTGTTTCATATTAATCAAAGAATTAATTGTCACACCCCGAGACTACCCCCGAGACGCGGACACGGGACCTAGGACCACAAGTGATCCCAAGCTAACCCTGCTGACATGATCATGGGCATACTAAAGATAATAAACAAATGCGGAAGCTAAATCATAAATAAAATGAAAAGATGGGGAATACCCATATACTATAACTGAGATATATGAAAACTGATGAGTTTAATACAAAGAAGT
>JAJOOS010019163.1:0-10068 GCA_029582725.1 Solanum chiquidenum
CATTGTTATCTGGATAAATCTATTACATTCCTTAATTGGTTTTTAAATAATCTTCTAAATTTTACGTTAGGGAGCAAGTGTCGCCATATGCGTTGCCACAGGGAGTATCTCATTATTCTTGCAGTTGTGAGTGGGTTGATCCTTTGCACTACTTTGGCTATTGTGATATGGCTTCTTGTATTTAGGCGAAGTAAAAGACGCAAAAGATCATCGCGTGCATCATTAGCATTAGTTCCCCCGTCTTGGAAAATTTTCAATCGTGATGAAGTAAAGTCCATGACAAAGAATTTCAGTGAAGCAAATCGTCTCCTTGGGGACGCCAAAACAGGTGGTACCTATAGTGGGCTTTTACCTGATGGTTCAAGGGTGGCTGTGAAAAGATTGAAGAGGTGCGGTATTCAGAGGAAGAAAGAGTTCTACTCCGAGATTGGAAGGGTTGCAAGACTTCATCATTCAAATCTGGTATCTATCAAAGGATGTTGCTATCATCATGGTGACCGCTATATTCTGTACGAGTTTATTATCAATGGACCCCTGGATAGGTGGCTACACCATATTCCTAGAGGAGGTAGGAGTTTGGACTGGAGCATGAGAATGAAGGTCGCCACCACCCTTGCTCAAGGGATTGCGTAAGTAGTGTTCCAACATTATCTTCATGTGCATTGTAGATTAGGAATAAATATTTTATCTTATCCTTGAGGTGGATTGATTTTAGTCAGAAATGTGAGTTTATTCTTTAAATTTTATCATACTTCCCTTCTTTGTCATGAGTATGAACTCATATATACATGATTGGGTTGATGTCCAATGAAGATGTTATCGTGGAAGTCAAACAAGGGTGAAAATAGATGATAAGAATGCATTATCTATATTGTTAAGAAAAAAGGGTGTGTTATCTGTCTTGCAATATTCCTTTTCCTATTTTCTTTTTTTCTTCCCTAGATTTTTCATTCAGAAGAAAGTCAAATACTGCACATCTTGACCAAGATACTTCTTGTTAACATATAATGCAATTAATAAATGAAAACCTTTTTGGTTTACAACATCTGTTCCAGTACTAAGGAGAATTCACTTCCTAGGGATCTACCTATCTGCTTTTCCTACTCCAGCTAGATCTTACCATTGCCAAACGTGTCTTTGCAGCACTGGCCTTCTGGCTTCTCGTGTTTCCTTTCAGGTTTGGGGTGGATCTTTCCTTTCTCAATTATCACATACTCGATTAGGTCGCCCGTGTGTGTCTTTCAATTTAAGTGTTTGAGCAGGAACTCTCTTCATGAATCTCACTAAAATATTGTAGGAAAGCTATGATTGATTTTCTATTCGGGGATTCATTATTAACTATTTATGACCCTATTTATTGGTGACAGAATTGTTGAACTTTTATCTAGGGAATATTTCCTTGACATGGAAATTATGGCAAATAAATTTTTCAGGGGTTTCTGAGACTAATCACCATCTAACCCCCAACAACAAATATACATGGAAGAAATATTGAAGTGTACAAAAAGAAGCCAATATATTATTCCAATTATTCACGATGATATAGTGAAATAATCAGCATAAGATAGACCAAACCTTAGGCTTATCTACATCACCAGATTTAATATATGCAATGTATTATGTATGGTCCCTGGTAGTTTAACTTTTCATGGACTTCTTTGTTAAGAGGTATTATTTTCCATAATTTATTCAGTGTAAGTTGAAAAATATAGGCCACTTGAGTAAGCTGGGTTCATTCATAATGTACATACTTTTAAAGATTTCGATAGTTTGCAAGTAGGTCTTTGTAATTTTTATATGCTACAAGGAATTCAGACGGAAGCGAGTGAGAAAAGATGAAATACTTAAGGAAATGGATACCAACGACATCTTAGTAAGAAAATAAAAACTGCATATTACTGTCCTGTTGTCGTCATGAGTTTTTGTTCCGAGTGTCTTACCTTGTTCTAGGGCGGATGTCTATGGAAAGTGAAGTCATAGAAATAGGATGTCTATGGAGGTCACTGTTATAAGCGAAGCAACCTAGATGCCTAATATATCGATGGATAGATACTTTAATACCAGTCATGCCTATGACATATTTGTTGAAAAGGGGAAAATAAACAGAGACAATTCAGGGTCTATTACTAGTTTATTACCTTTGTAATTTATGGAATTGAAGGATCTAGCAAGTATGTTAATCAACTGCATAAGGTGAATGACTGGTCTGGTTGTATTTTTAACCATGAAAGGTGGTGATAGTTGTTAAAACTCTGTTTTGTGTCACTGTGTCAGCTAGTGCACAAGAGGAAGTGCGAGTGGCCAAAAGCATGACATTGTTTGTTTGCTAATCTCTATGATGGCAGTTTCTTTGCTTATATTGTTAGTGCTTACTTTCATCAAATGTGACAGGTTTCTTCATGACAAAATGAAGCCACAAGTTGTGCATAGGGATATCCGTGCAAGCAATGTTCTTCTTGACGAAGACTTTGGCGCCCATCTAATGGGAGTTGGTCTGTCTAAGTTTGTACCATGGGAAATTATGCATGAGAGGAGAGTCATGGCAGGTGGTACTCATGGGTATCTTGCTCCGGAGTTTGTTTACAGAAATGAGCTTACTACAAAGAGTGACGTCTACAGCTTTGGAGTCCTCTTACTTGAAATAATTAGTGGACGAAGACCAGCACAGGCAGTTGATTCTGTTGGGTGGCAAAGTATATTTGAATGGGCCACGCCTCTGGTGCAGGCTCATCGATATGTTGATCTCTTGGATCCTCTCATATCATCTTCTTCCTCTTCTCAGATTCCTGAAGTTGGTGTCATCCAAAAAGTTGTTGATCTTGTTTATTCTTGTACACAACATGTACCATCAATGCGTCCGAGGATGTCACACGTCGTCCATCAGCTACAACAATTAGCTCAGCCCCCTATTGTAAAGTAAGTGGATAAGAATTATAGTTCAGCATTTCTTTTGACTGAAATCAGCCTGCAATCTTTTATCCTAGTTGCAAGGGCTAATTGTATTAGGCATTATTTTTAAACTTGACATTCAAGGCCTTGAGGCTTGAACCAGTCCATGATGGTTGAGATGTAATACAACTACTAATCTGTATCACTAAAGCCAGTATGCTTTTCATCTGCTGCTGCTTTGCATTGTTTACTTGTAACACCTGTATTTTAAAAAAATGTTTCTGTTTCCTGTGTTAAAATATCACTATGCATAACAACCAATTCAATAAATGTCCATGAAATCTTGCAGAAGTTTTTCCAAATGGTCTTTCTTCAAGACTTCGAAAACTGTATTTTGAAGTTCTTTCCATTACAAATTACAATCTTTTCTAAAAAAAAAAAAACTTAAAAATATAGTAACACTTTCTTTTTGCACCAGTTTGCCATTTCTCAAACACACTCTTTCCCCAAGAAGCATCCGCAATGCCTAAACTTAAGAGTTTAAACTATGAGCTAAACCAATTTTTGACACCATTTGCCACTTATATTTGCACAACCAGTTATTGGTTAGTGTTATCTCATCACTGCATGCCATATCACCACTTACTCGAATGAAGACTTCTGGTAAAAGGTAGTTCAAATTAAGTAACAGGCAAACTTGTTTTATTGCAAATATACATTCTCATTACTGCAACTAAAGAAATTGAATGTATACATATATATACAAAATGGGATTATGAATAGCAAACTAGCCTACTAAGTTGCATTGCGAAATGCCAACAATTACAAGAGTGTCTCCAAAAATGCAAGGACAGCCATTCCAGCTGCCCAAACATCATCATCCAATACATGTTCTGCAGGAGAATGGCTGATGCCTCCACGACAACGCACAAATAACATTCCCACCTATCGAAAAGTAGCCAATCTTTAATAAATATAAGAAGGAAAATTACATTCAAGTGTCAATGAACCGGGTTAAAACTATGAAACACCATGGTTCAACTCTCCTATATAGGATGGAATAGTATAGGTGCACAAGGTGGCTTGGATAAGAAAACGAAAAAAAATCACGTCTGAAGTAGTAAAATACAAGATTTGAGTATAACTCACCTTGGTTAGATGAGACATGGCCATTGCATCATGTCCTGCTCCACTCATCAGTACAGGAACATCACCTGGATCCTCACCAGTTATTATTTTCAAAGCAGTATAAGATGCAGATTTTAGCTGTGTACTCAGGCCAGGATCGCAAACCACAGCATTTGCATCATGCTAAATCAACAAGACAAGCGTTAGACATGAACATGCTTCAGAATACGCTACATATGATCTAAGAATCTCTCACCTTTCTCTCAACGTTACAGAAGACAGAACGCCTATCACACATATGGTAGAGTCTATTAGAGAATTCATAAATTATAGCTTCTCGTCCTGAGTCATCCATCGCACGTACATCTACGGTGAATGTCACCTGTAATAAATGCACATGTAGTAATGAACATTCTAGAAATTCGAGTACTTACCCTGTATGAATAACAAACAACAATATGTAACTTGTGTGTCAGCAGTTTAAGGAGTGCTTGCCTGGCCTGGAATGACATTACTTGCACTTGGCCAAGTTGATATCTCTCCAACAGTACAGACCAGAGATCCTGCAAGAGATTCCACTGTTGAAGATGTGCATTGACCATCATATGACAGATAATAGTCAGGTTGTTTACAAAGACTTTCCAGAAATACAATTAGTTCGGCAGCTGCAACCATAGGATCCTGTCGCATATTCATGGGTACTGTCCCTGCATGTCCTTGTGTGCCTTTCACTGTCACCTGAAATGCTTAATTCAAAAGGTCTGGTCAAGCAAGCATTACTTAAACCAAATTTATAAGCGGCTGTGTATACCAAAAGGAGATGTTAGTCGTGACAAGTGGAAGTAGCCAAGCTGTAGATTGTGACAGGAACACATTTTCCAGGGAGATAATTTTCTCACCCTTTAGAGCTCCAATTTAACTATTCCTCTCATACTGATCAATTGATTTATTGCCCAAGGGCTTGAAATATGTTTCTTGACTTTATTAGTTGCAATCTTTAGAATTTAGCTTCAATGTACCATAGTAAAATCCAATTCTCCCATGGCAAGGATCATCAAGATTCCAACTTGGAGTTCAGATTAAGCAAAGTGATACATACATCATATAAGTACTTTTCTACTTTGTTTTGTAACGCCATATCATCACAAAGACGAGAACTACTAGAGCGTTAAAATGAGCTCCTACTAAGTTACATTAACAAACTTGGAATAAAAGTAGTTGACTTTTGCCGTAGAAAATTCAGACTATCTTTTTGATGCTGCGATCACATAAAGCAGCCGAGAGGCGGTAGAATAAGAATACACACCTTCAACCTTGTCTGCCCTGCAATGCCTTTTACTGAACCAAGAGGGAGACCAACATTCTCCAGTACAGGTCCCTGTTCAATGTGAACCTGCAAAAGACCATTAGAATAAGATCTATCATCAGCAACTACGTTACCAGGGATCTTATGAAGTAGTTAGTGACTTTGATATGGTATATAGAGAACTATTACTGACCTCAACATAGCCCCAAACAGATTCTGGTTCATATTTGAGCTGCAAAAGGTTTTCTTCTGTAGTCTCTATAGAACTTGCTCTCAGAGCACCTTGCACTGTCACACCACTGAAACACTTGCACATTAGTTTATTGAGACACAGTAGCTATACGAACAAAGACAAGCTTTTGGGTTAGCCATACAAACTTCTTATCATGTACTTGCAACGCTGAACCTGGTAATATGCCAGCAATAGCTGCACTGCCCAAGAAGGTTGACTGAAACCTAACTCCCTCCTCATCACTAAACGCGATTACCTGCAAAATAGTACATAAGAAATTTGCAATATTTAATACTAAAAAGCAGGAGAAACTAAATATTTTATGATATGATATTAACTCAAAATAAAAGCTGCAAGATGGAAGGAATACAAAGGAGAGTTGACAGCAATTACACGTTAAGCAACTAGCACTACTATTTGTGCTGTAACACTTGCTACAACTGCTCCTTAAGCAACTTAATTTTGTCATTGCACATTAAGAAGTATATTCTTTCTGACTCCTGATAATCCTGCTACCACAAATGATCACTGGTGATATTAAATTACTTAAGTTCTTTCGCCAATATTTAGATTCTAGACAGACTATGGTGCAAAAGTGTCATAGTATCCCCTAGAAGGTTTAATATTTTAGATTCTAGACGGACAGGATTATTTTTTTTGAGAATTAGTACTGTTGTATTCTTCAGCATTAGGACTGCTGGCCACCACCAAAAACATGTTACAGGGGAGTGAGATTCAAATCTAAACTTTACAAAGTACCTAGGAAATCAACCAACTCCTCTACTTCCTCTATAAAATTCTGTTTACACCAAAAAATTAAGGTGTAAACACAATTCTCCCTAGAAGGTCTAATTATGTCAAGTACCTGAAAATAAGGAACGTAAACTCAAATTTGCATGTTCAAGGTTATAACATTTCAAAGAGGACATAACATGCCATTTGAAGCTAGGGTTAGATGGGCAAGAGGGTGAAAATACAAAGCTCATTAGCGAGTTCATACATCTCAAAGCTGAAAGACAAGGAGATAAGGAAAAGAGAAGAAAGATGTGAGAAGAGGGAGAAGTAAAACCAGAGAACATTAATACATACTCCAAAACTCTAATAGATGGAATTGATATTGTCCTTGCGAAGGTTACTACTATGTCAGCAAGAATCAACTCGTATATTGTGAATTTTTTTTCAAGTGTATTACCATAGGATTCTATTTGATCATAATGAAAATTTCTTTTGGTAATACCATAGGATTCTTTGTGCACTCTCTTGCTATGTTGCTCGGACTCTCCAATAATATTGTTGTACTCGCGTCAAATCCTTCAAAAATGTCCTGTTTTTGAAGGATCTGACATGAACCTAGCGGCATTTTTGAAGAGTCCAAGCAACTAGCTCTCTTGTACTCTAGCTCCCAAGTTCCTCTCACCGGTCAACAAATTAGTTATCTAGCAACATGAGGCAGATGTGGACCTAACTGTTTGCATATTCATACTTGTGAACAAATATATACCATGAAAAGAGAGATAGCATAATGATAGAAACCCCAGGTAGTAAGGAAATATCTAACTTATTATTCAGATTTCAGCATACTAGACTATGTTAGTCAAGCCAGAGATCTAACAAGTATTAACCCCATTTTCCATCAACTTTCATCGCCTCATATGCAAGTCACACTTCTAATGGAGCTTGCAACCACAAACATAAGCCTCTGCGACGGATTGGTTTTAAGTGTCGACCCAAAATAAAATTGGAACAGTCTGAGACTTAGCAGTCGACACCAGAACAAAGCCCAAATTTATGGGAAAGCTCATGACTAGTACCTAAACTTTCTGGAGTTAGGTTAAAGAACAGTTACTTTTTGGAGTTCAGATTGAGCAGTTCCGCTAACAGATTTTGTCTTTAGGAGACACAAATAAAGTACAGTTCCCCCACTCCTAAAAAATGCATTATTAGTGTGATTGAAAAAGGAAAAAACCTTCTGGTTGCAACAAAGAATAACAGGACCGAAAACATGAAATACGATTGACATTCCAGGCAAACATGTTTTATGTGTCTCACCTCAACTGGCCGCCGGAGTTTACCCAACCTTCCAGAGGAATTCAATGCCTTTAATGCAGATATTGCACAAATTATGCCCAATGAACCATCAAAGAATCCAGCATCAATAACTGTATCCTGTTGAAACACAAAATATTCAATGGCAGCTCCTTCTGCAGCATTTTGAACTAGTAATGCTGTGAAGTTAAGCAAATCTACTATACGAAGAAGATGTAAGTAATCAATGCTTCACCAAATGAGAGCCAATTAACAAAGCCCTTTCACTTGGATTAATTCCTTCAGCCCGACCATGGACATTGCCCATTTGGTCCACCCACCTGGAACCAGGAGTGCTATCAATTAAGTTTCTGAAGCATTAAAAATACAGTAAGATAAGTCGAAAACATACGTTTTCAAGCCTGCATCTTCCATCCATGCGCGAAGAAGATTTCCTGCTCTGATCGATGCAGGGCTCTGGAAGGTCCTCTCTAGGTAGCCATTTGCATCACTTACCTGTCACACAACACAACAAATTTGTTACATCAACACTTCTACTTTTGAAAAACAGATTAACAAACAGCAGCAAAACAAGTTAAAAAAATGAAAGCAAACTGTTATACTGCAGAAATTGGTATTTTAACATTTGAGAACTTTTATTGATGCATAATGAATTGTACTCTAAGAAAGATAAAACTCAGTTAAGATACAAGAAAAAAATGCTTCCCGGGAAATTTGACTTCCACTAATAATGATTAGATTAAAGTAGTTTGCCTTGCTTTGATACCTTTCCAAGCTCATTAAGTCTTCCAACAGCTTCCTCCTTGAGGATTTCAGGGAAAAGATCATACTTTATGCCTTCTGTATTTTCAGCACCTAATCATCACAAAGAGCCCCACATTATTACAGATTTGAGGTATTTAGTATAAAAAGAGCAACTGAATCAAGGGGGAGTGGGGGAAGGGATCAATCTTGTTTAATGAGATGAATGGAACAGTTCTTCGCAATAAAGAACACAACTTTTGGGTTTTTGAAAGAACCAATTTTTATAGAACTTCACATTGGAAAACAACCAAACTTATAAAAGAAACAGAATCATAGTTGTGCACATCGTGTAATGTTACGATTCAAGACAGAATAAATTGAAAATGGCATGAATATACAAACAAGTAGAACGTATAGGAGCTAATTTTTCCACCTTGTCAATCACTAAGGCTTATGAAACAGCAAGTATAATTTCAACCTATGTAGCTTAGACTCTCCAAAAATGTTTCCCCATCCGTGTCGAATCCTTCAAAAATTCAAAAATACACTACTTTTAGAGGATCCAATACCCATCGATAGACATTTTTGAAGACTCCGAACAAACATAGATTTCAAGAACACAAAGGACCAGCTACCTAAGCAAAATAGGTCACAATATAATTTCATTTTCACAATAAAGAAAGCATCTTTTTTTCTAAAAAGAATCAAATCAACACATAAACTTCAAGACCTAGTAAAGTCAGACAGAATATACTTCCAACTTTTACACGCAAGCTGTCCACCTGGAAGAAAAAAAAGTACTACTCTACTTGCAAAATCATCACATTTTCAAAGATCCTAGCAGAAACATTAAAAGGGTTTCTTCATTACCCAAAAGGGTGTAAAAAAAATCAAACTTTACATGTGAAGTAAACCAATAATTACCAAATGATGTGTTAGCCATAGCGAACAAAGGAGAAAGAAGAAGAATGAAGGATAAGATTGAAAGAGAGTTCCTCATGATTGCATGGGGAATTGGAAATGAGGATGTAAAGTTAGTAGTCATAGAAGGAGGAGGCGCCGCCATGGCTGCTTGCTGCAGGGCTTAAAAGCAAGCGAACAAGGCCACGGCACTCCCAAATTGGAATGAAAGAAGATAAAATGAATTCAGATTGTGGAAATCCAATACAGACCACTACTATATACTCAGCTATTTACAACATATTAATTATTTTTTCGCGGTGAAATGATAATTATTTCTTGTTACTTAAGTATTTAATTAGTATATATGTATTTGTGTGAATAGTGGATAATATTAAGTATTTTAAAAATATTTAGATTGTAATATCTTGTTACGGGTTTAAATCTCTTTGATATGAAGTTGTTTTTATTAAGATATCATTTTACATAAATTTAATTGAATTTAATATAAATATCGAATTTTGAATGGTAGGAAAAAAAAAACTATTTACCACCTTGTTATTTGTTGGAGTGGGAACCTAAATAAGCCACAAAAACATAAAAGTGACCAAAATAAGCCACTACTTTAGTAAGTAACTAAAATAGGCTTAGTGGAAGAAAAAGTTCCACTTTATCTAATATTCTAAACGTTTTCCGTTAGTCCCATAACGTGTATATTTTAATATATAACGGAACTATTTCTTACACTTTATAAAGTGTAAGTTTTTCTTACACTTTGTAAAGTGGAACTTTTTCTTACACTTTATAAAGTGGAAGAAAAAAT
>JAJOOS010019165.1:0-11943 GCA_029582725.1 Solanum chiquidenum
ATGAAGACTCTTGAACCACTTTGAAAACTTGCTTTGATTTAAGTTCTTAACTTCTAGGCTTGACTTTGATCCTAACTTTCTTGAATCGAATTATGGATTTAAGGATCATGATTTGTGTTTGGAAAGACCTCATGATGTTTAGGAATGATTTAGGACAACTAAACTTAAGAAAAATTATGAAATTAAATTCTGAAAACAGTGGAGTCCGCGTCCTGTCCGCAACGCGGAGAAGCTTTTTGTTCACAGAGGGAACAAGTCCGCGTCGCGGACTTGTTTCATCAAAGAAGCCCGACTCTTCTCCTTCATTTTTCCAACCCTGAACCTCCTTAACTTCAATGGTTCCAGCCCCAATTTACTTAGAATCATAAACCCCTCAACATACAATAGATTTCAACTCACAACACCACCAAATCATGTCCCAAACCAACAAGAACTTCAACACCACACAACTACAACTTTAACAACATTAACAACACTACCCAACTACAACTTCAACAATTCAACCAATCTTTTCTCAATAATAAAACTAGTTTGGTGTGTGGGGGAAGGAATCAACCCATCACTATGAACTCACATACCTAGTAGGGATCACCCCCGATGATATCCACGATGATCTCCTTGCTTGATCTTCCCTTTCTCCTCTTCTTCTTCTCTTCTTCTCCTCTTCACTCAAAACCCTTACTCTCACTCTTTTAAAATGGGACAAACTGATCTAAAAATCAGTCCAACACTTAAATATAACCAAAGGAAATGATTAGTGAAAAGACCAAAATGCCCTTAAAATTTCCGGCTGACTTCCCTGTGCCAACTGCCCAACTTCCAAAGGGCATAACTCACTCATACGAACTCGGAATCGAGAAAACTCAACGGCGTTGGAAAGATAATTCCATGAGCTTCTCAAAAATAACTGGAACTACACCTAACTCATCCTGAGCTAGGATTTATGACTGCTCAAAGTTTGCCAAAAACTCATTTTTTTTCCACACTCAACCAAATTTTTCCAGATTTTTAAATTTCTTCCAAAAATGACTAATTCCAAATTCTAAGCCTCTTCATAGGTATTTTAAATTGTCGGATGTTACAGACTGTCTCCCATATCATTCGATAATAAAGATCCACTACTTGCATTGTCGACGCTCACGAAGGCAATTGCGATTGGCCTCCCCAAAAGAATGTGAATAGTCGTGCCCCTTCATAATTATAAAAAGGATTCTCACAGGAGAAATAAAAAAAACTCTTCATTTTCTACAATTCCAAAAAGAACAAACACTTCTTCTGCTTCTTCTCCTTCTTCCTTCTCCAATTCTATTAAAGTTAGTGTGAATATACTTTGAAGGTTTCTTCTCCAAAAAGTGATGGAACGAACAACTGTAACAGATACGATTTTAGACTGTGGCTTTCTATGGTGTACTTCCTGTTTATATGCATGTGATTGCACTTTCTGACTAGTGAAACAACACTCAATGATCCTGCAAACTAAGTCTCCTACAAATGTTTTCTTAAAATATATATATTTTTAAAATAAAACCTTTTAAGACAATTTACTTGGGTTTTGGGAAGGAAAGTTTTATTAAAACGTTGATATTATGTTATAAGTCATGAAAAAAAAGTCTCACATTTCTATTTCCTTATTTCATGGCAACCTTTCTTTTGATTTTTATTCTAAGTTCTAACAATTAATTTTTTAAAATTATATTTCCAAGTGTTTTCATAGCATGATGCTTTTCAATCGTATATATTTTTCTATCTACCATATGGTAATTTTCGTTTTTAGTAATATTTTCAATTGACACATTAAAGTAAAAAAAAAGAATTGAAAAGTGACATCTATATAAACAAATAGAGAATATGCAAAAAAATATATGAAGTGTCCTCTTTCACAAAGTAAAGCGTAAGTTTCTTTGCAATTAATAATGTTGATTTTCTTTGTGTTTATTTAACTTTTTTTTTATATGAAGGTTGGAGAGGTTTATAGTACATTCATGCATGGACATAATCAATATGTTTTGACATAAGAAAAGTAAAATAATTGTTAATGTACGTATTTTGATTTAGTTTTGAATTAATCTATTTAATTATGTTACATATTGCAGTTTGACATATATAATATCAAAAGCTGGGAAAAGATGTCTTCGTCAAGAAACAACAATGAGAAGTTGAAGATGAAGAATAAGTTGGAAGAGGTGAGAGAACATATACAAAAGCAAACATTTATGTCTATGAGAGTTGATGCCTCATATCACTAAACTCGTCTACTTATTTGTCTACTTAAACTCGTCTTAATCTAACATTTAAAACAAATTTGAAAATAAACTTAATCATAAGATTTGAATGATTAAGACCCAGACCCTCATTAAGTACAAACAAATGAGGCCTTTGTGACTATGGATTTTACTTTTAGCGGCAATATTTATTGTCGTAAAAACTTTTAACGGCAATCAAGTTAATGTCATTGCATCCAAATAGCTAAAGCTTCAGCGACATTTATATAGAGTGCTGGTTAAAAATACTCATATTACATAATTGCCGCAAAATCCTTTTTGTTGTAGTGAGATTACAAGGCGGAGGATTTGAACCCTCACTAACAAGGTGAAAGTTCAGAACTCGCATATTTATTGCCACTAAAAGTTATTTTTATTATAGTGAGTGTCGTTCCATGCTCTCAAGATTTAACGAGAATAAAAACACCCAATTACAACCCTATACTAGACATTAGCCATGCATTTAGTTAAAGAAGTAATGCAAACATCTTAATTAGGTCATTAAATAAATACAAAATACTATTAACAATAGTAACTAACTATAAATCATAATCTAAAATTGTCTTTAATAAATTGGTAGAAATACCACTTACAAAATTAATACTAAATAACTACCAAATCAAATGGACAAAAGAAAGATCCATTCCAAAAAAAAAAACTAATTAAGAAAAAAAAAAAAAAAACTATATGAAACCTTGCACTGTAATGTCTAAACCATGGGTAGAAGAAACAATGTAAATAACATGTTGAGTGAATAAGCAGTAGTGCTTGCAGAAGAGTAAGGTTTCTTAGTTTGATTTGTAGGAAAATGATCAGGATAACGATTATTCATCGTCGGAGGAGGAGGAGGAGGAGGAGTTGTTGTTGTTGTAGTTGGACTAACTTTGATGTGTATTTTGAGTCCAGATGCACAATGACCAGGAATTCCACACAAGAAGAAGTAGTCTCCATCAGGAGTGTCGAGGGTGATTGAATCACTGCCAGAGTTGAAGGTGGCAAGTGGATTACTAGCTGTGCATGAGTTGTAGTCGTTGATGTCAACTTGCATCACGTTGTGTAATTGTGGATCGTAATTGAAAACTGCATAAAAAGATCTATCAGAGTTTGACATAACTCAACAATTTACTCGATATATATGTCTAAGTAATCCAATTTTAGATTTTAACATTTATAAAGTTAAAATTGTAACTTTGCATCTCAATTTATACAGATGAATTAATAAATGTGTTGGCGTTTAAAATTTTTGTTATACAATTCAACAATGTAAACATTTTTGTAGTTGCAAAAAAAAAACAAAGCTCAATGAGAAACTAGTTTGATTTATGTGTGTCTTAATTGACAATGTACATGAAACATTGATCGATTGCACTACTAAAAAACATTAGCTAGGAATTTCGTCATTGGTCCGTTGCTAACAAAAAATATGCCATTATATTATTTTATTGTTTAGCTACAAAATTTGTTCGTCGTTAAATCCAGTTTTTTTAAGTAGATGTTTTATTTTACTACCTTCTACTTTAACATTTTATTAAAACTCACTTAGATGTTTAAAATTTTACATACTTTTAGTACTACATATAATCCAATTTCAAGATGATGACTAAGATATCTTACCTAGGGTATCACCAGCTTGAAATTGCTTGAAAAAAGCCCATTCATTGTAATTGTAGTTGAATGTCCACCCTGCAAGATCACCAACTTGATACACAGTAGCCGTAGTGGATCCAGAAGCAGCCACCATCACCACTAACACGACCAACATTGCTTTTCCAAAGAAAGTCATAGCTATACACTTTAACACTAACCAAGTATTAAGACGTCCGAGTTTGAATTGATTTGAACAATGAGTCTATGAGGTTCTCAAGGGATGCTTTTATAGGAGTAGTTAATTGCCTTTTATAGAATTTAAGGAAACATGAATAGTACTTTTGGACATATAATTTCCAAGTACTTTCGAAGTTCCAAAGAAAACAAAAAAAAAAACATACCATTCTTGGGTTTTTTAAAATTCACGGAGTTTTTTTCCTTTTTTCTTTATTAGTACGTCAAATCAAAATTTCAAAATGTTGAAAATTCCCTTTTTACTAAATTATCGTAGTTGACCAAAAATAATTTCAAGAGTTTAAATAGCCAAGAGCCCCCAAGTACGGCAAACTTTATTAATTGGAAATAGTATAATCTACTTACTTCCTAGTAAAATATAATCTACTTACTTCCTAGTAAAATAGTTTTTTTTTTATGTGATGTTTATGTACTTATTACACACAATTTCCTTTCTAGCGTATTAATTTCCATAGATTGAAAAAAACATTTTTTCAAAAAAAAAAATATAATCGATTTTCGGACAATTATTTTAACGAGTCATTGCAATTATTAACAATATTATTAGTATTTACAAAGTTCTCTCAAAAATGGGTTTCACAAAAATAACAATAATATCTCTTTCTTTTATTACAATTATGGTTGGTTCCACAACAGCGGTTGTTTATGAAGTTGGTGATTCTCAAGGTTGGATTATAGGCAATATTGACTATAGTCAATGGGCCTCTACAAAGAATTTTCATGTTAATGACATCTTAGGTACGCAATAATATCTTCTATTTTTTTATGTTTCAAATATCTTTATAACGATATTATTTTGTCAGAATATGTTTTAATTGTTATCGAGAATATATAATATAACGTGATTATTATAAGGAAAATAAGGACTTGATGTACGACGAACTTATGTCCCTTGTTTTATGCTGACTTTAATCCTCCAAGTAAATTGCTCAATGCAACTATATGCATAACTTGTTTTGATTAAGTTCGTTTCTAAAATTCAATAGCCTTCATCTTATATCTGATCAAATAAATATGTATTATGTATTTATTTAAAATGGTGAGAGTTTAAAAATATTATATATCGTGTGAGTTTGAATTTTATCTGATTTGATTGGAGTTGTATTGATTCGCTCTATATCAGTGTATTAATTAGCTTTGTATCATCAATTCATGCTCTATATCATAGAGAACAAATACAAAGCGACGCTGAACCATTACTATGTTTGATAATTAGCCAAGTTATTGCTATAATTGATAATTAGGATTCAAAATTACCGATATTTTTAAAAAAAAATTCCTATTTTTTTTATATATAAACTTCTGCACATATGAATGATTCTCTATTTTATAATAGATGCTAATTGTTTCCATCATTACTAAATATAGAAAGAACATCCTTTTTGTAGACAAATTAAAAAGGAAAGTAAGTGACTCGAGTAACAAACAAAGAAAGATAATTTATATTGCATTAGACACAAACTTTAATTGCATAGAAAATTTAGTGGGTGTTTAACCATGTTTCATTATGAATTTTGAAAAAATAAAATAGCTTTTGTTTATAAAGTGAAATGATATTTGAAAATTGAAGTCATAACTACAAATTAGAGTTGGTTTAACCTATTCAGAGTAAAAAAAAAAGTATACCATTTTGATATTTTTCAAATTCTTAAATTTTTTAAAATTTTATGGTCAAACGTGTTTTCTGATGTTCATCTAGTCACCAAACACCTTAAATTTTCTATGGACTAATTGAGGTGTGTTCATTCAATGTGCAGTTTTCAACTACAACAACAAGTACCACAATGTGATGCAAGTGAGTAAGCAAGAATATGAATCATGCACAATTACAAATCCAATTGCCACATTCAACACTGGCAAAGACTCTATTACTCTTCAAGCCTATGGGCTATGGTAATTATTACTATGTTTGTGGAATTCCTGGCCATCGCCAAATTGGTCAGAAATTTCATATAAATATTGTTGGAACAAGTTCACAAGGAAGTGCAAATGTTGTTGCATCACCCCTTTGTTTCATGTTGTTGATCACCATCATTGCCATTCTTGAATTTTGCTTCTTTTTGACATTTTAGATTTTAGGTATTTGTTTCAATGTTTAGTTTGCCATATAGTTTTTGTTTTTCCTCTCTACCTTGACACCATTATAAATAGCATATATAGTTGGTGACTATGATAATTTGTTTGACTTACATTTTTGTGGCAAATTAAAAGAAAAGTTTATTGTTATTAAATATCTCTTTAGTTGTAGTGATTTAGCAGATGATTTAATGCCTCTATGGGAATCGTAAGAGAATTCCTCACCTCTTTCTCTCATTGACAACACTCTCCTGGAAATATATGTTATATATCTTTCAATTGGATACCAATTACTTGAATGCGTTTCAAGTTTCAAATATTGATCTTATCTTTGATTCGAGAAAAAACATTTTCCCTTGATAGAGTGTAGTTGTCATATAGCCCGATAAATCAAAAGAACATCAAGTTGTTAAGAGAAGCAGATATCTATGATGGAGAATATCTCCTTAAGCATATGACGACTTACAAATTAATATTGAATTTTTTTTGTTTTTCATTCGGTATTCGAAGCCCTGACTAAGTTTGGATCGCGCATTGCAGGGTCATTCAGGAGTGCCACTCCAACAAGATTTTCTTCATATTCAGGGCTAGAATCTGAAACCTCTGATTAAGGGTGCAACAGTCCCATCACTGCACCACAATCTATATTGGTCAAATAAATATTAGATTCATATCCTTTCAAATTGGAATTAAATTTCATGCGTGAGTTTCCTTGCACTAATATTTTACCATGGTAAGTGATGAAAATGCATACGCGCGCAACACATAAAAATACAAAATAAGTAATCTAAGAGTTAAAAGTATAAATACAAATGTGACGTTACAAGTATTAATGTAGAGTTAATATCATTATATTACTATAGTGTAAGTTAATCTTCCCATTGTATTAATTAGAATACACCTCTTAGGTTGAGTCTAACTCTTTTTAGGAGAGGTAATATGAACTATACTTCTCACAAATCAAAAACTTTATAAAGGGACTGATAACACACTACTAAAAGAATGGGTTAAAATCGACGAAAACGGTCAATTTTAAAGGAAATAGAGAGGGACAATTGTAATGACCGGGTTCCATCGTTATAGAAAAGCCAACGGGGAAAATTTTTGGGTTGGAAACTTTTTCGTAGTAACTTGAAATTTCCCAACCTAGTCCAGTTTTGGACGAAATCGGAGTCGTTGAGGTGTAGGGACATCTGGTAGCAATCAAATGATTTAATTATGATTTTGATTACATGAGTAGTTAGATAAGTCGTTAAGAAATCCATATGACTTTACGGAATTGAATTTAGGAGAGTAAAACTCTCAAAATTGATCTTAGCGGGAAGGAGATTTTCTGAGTGTCGTTGGTTAGAGGTGTGTTGTGAAATGAGAGTCTTGTCATTATTAAAATAGCTCACTATTTCGCGCAATCTACTTTGGTGCTGGGTTTTGTCGCTCTGGCAGGGTCGTTGTAGCAGGGTGAGGGTCGATGTGGTGGGCCAGACGCGACTTAAAGTCGTGAATAAACCCCTAAACGACTTTATTCTGCACTTTTTAATTTTTAGAGCTAAGGAACGAACCCTAGGCGACTCTTGACAGTTTTCCACCATTCTTGAGGCTAAAGGTAAGCTTTTCGCTCCCCGAATCTGTTTTTCAATTCATAGAACGTATTAGAATGGGTAATTATCGATGGAGGATGGTTTTGATCTAGATTCTATGGTGCGAACAACCCTATTTTGGATACTTGGGATCATGCGTATGATCTAGGGTTCATAGAATTGATAGCAATTCGGATAATTAGTGATTGTTTATTGATTTCCGTATTATATTGATTGTTTGTAGACCAAAAACAAGCGGAACGAATTCAGAAAGGGAAGGATCAAGTTTCTTAGGGTTTCAATTTTGTTTCGAGGTAGGTGATGGTTGTGATTCTATGATTGTGTGATGTATGTTTGCTCTTGCTTCATTATGATACATGTATGTATATGAATGTTGCATTATTGATCACACTTATTGTAAATGAGATAGATGAATGATGGTTACCATGAAAGCATGACTTAATTGTATGATCTTGAGGATATACTTGTGATTGTGATTGTGGTGTGTTGAATTGATCGGCTACCATGTTCCGGCATAACTAATTGGGATCGGTTGCCACGTTCCGACATAATTATGGGATCGGTTGCCACGTTCTGGCATAAACATTGGATCGGGTACCACGTTTCGGTATGCTAACTGTTTGGGTTTGGGTTCCATGAGAGGACCAATGACTTGTCATAATTGTGTATTTGAGAAATGTGAAGTTGTTCGTTGTTCATAAATGTTGATAATATTGTATATGTTCGATTTATGCATGTGTTTATAATGTTGTATTGACTTGCTTATGTTACACTTAGTGGAATAGCCGCGTGATCCCACCAATACACTGTGGTTGTGTACTGATACTGCACTTGCTCTTATTTTTGTTGAGTACACGGCATTTTCCGGTGGCTATTGACAGACCTCGCTTAGAAGATCAATGACCGTTTTCGAACTCAAGGGTGAGGTAGTTCTTTCGGGCTGCCGTGGGTTCTCTTTCGTCTATGTCCACCATTTCAGACTTAGACTTTTGTAGTTAGTTGATAGTTCATTAGTTGGGGTGTATCCCTTCTTGTTTAGACTTGTTGAACTTTAGATGTTTTGGTACATTGACTTTCAGGTTCTAGGTATTACTTCCACATTTGTTTAGTTGATAGACTTTTGTTTGGAGTTTATGAGAACTCCTTATTTCTTTCTTTAGTATTTAACTTGTTTCGTATTCTTAATGCTTTAGTTTTTGGTTTAGTTACTTGGTTTGGGTTGTAGTAGTGGTTCTCCCACCAGAGGGTTAGTGTGGGTGTCAATCACGATGGTCTGGATCGTGAGAACAACCGATCTTGTCCACTGGTTTTTAAAATTGATTTTTAAAAAATATACATAAAAGATGTAGCTACTTCATATCGAATCGAGGTATTTCCAATGGCTTAAAATAATTTTACCACTTGACCGCATATGTTCTTTGATGAAATATTTCATCATTTTAATTTATACTCTTTAACTGTAATTTTGCACTTCAAAACTTGATCATATCTGTTACATCATTTTAATTTATACTCTTTAAAATAGTTTCTCTACAAAAATAATTTTGATATTAGAAGTACATTAATAATTGTCCTTTTTTGTAATTTGACTCTTAAATTTTTTTATTTTTTTTTAAATTAGACAAACGCAATTTGCTTATGGAAAATACTTTTCAAATGAATTAGTCAAATACATAAAAAAAAAATTCAGAAGCACTTTTCTAAAAAGTCATTTTGAAAAAGTACTTCTAAAAATAAGTTGTTTTTAGCAGCAATGTCAAACAGGCTCTAAATCAATCCTAGTTTTAAGGAATGTGAGTATCTGATTGTATCTTCTATTATATATCCTAATTACTTGTCCACTTTTTCTTTTTAGTTGTCCCTAATTACTTATCCATTTTGACAAATCAAGAAATGACAATTTTTTTACCTATTATACCCTCAATTAATTAATTTAAAAAAGTAGAACTTTTTGAAAATCTTAAGTTTTTTATTCATCCAATTCATAAGTAATAGGGGTAAAATGGTAAACTCACTATGTCAATCATTTTTTTTTAATAAGTGTATCGATTCAAAAGTGGACAAGTAATTAGAGTGAAACAGTATTACATATTAAACACACATTTGGTGGATGAACATTTTCTCTTATGAAAATTATGCAAGTAAAATAAGTCATATAAAATAAAATTAAATTCCAGATTTCATCTACAACATTCAATCTAGTAATTACAATAAATGGTGCAAATTGCAAAACTCACTTACAAAAAGTTAATACTATTAAATGACTACCAATATAACTCTTCCAAATGCAAAAAAATAAACACTAACACCATCATTAACTCCATCAAAAACAAAAATTGACCTAGCCATATGTAGTTTATTTTCTAAACCATGCTTAAAAACATAGAGCTAACAAAAAACAATGTCAATAACAAGTCCTTGCACGACCACGTACACTTGAATAATGAACCAGCATTGCTAGAAGTAGCAGGATTTTTAGCGGGATAACCAGGAATATTAGGAAAACTCTTATAAGGATCAGGAGAAGGAGGAGGAGGTGTTTCTGGATCCGCGGGTAGAACCCTTGGCATATCGATTTTGATTTGAAATCTGAGTCCCGATGCACAATGACCAGGAATGTCACACATAAAGTAGTATAGACCCGGTGTTTCGAGTGTGAGTGTATCACTGCCCGTGTTGAAGCTAGCCAATGGGTTATGATCAGTGCAACCGATGTAGTTCTTCTTGTCTACTTGCCTTACGTTGTGAAAGTGTGGATCGTAATTGAAAACTGCATGTCAAATAATACATACGTAAGGTCTACTAACATTAAGGGGTCGTTTCGTAGAATGTATAAAAACTAAAATACTAGTACCAAATATGATGCTAGTTAGGTTAGTTTTAATATATGAATAATTAATTACTTCCAACCAATAATTAAAGGATACCTAAGTGATCTAATGAAAGAAAAATCAAGTTAATGAAAAGTAATTAACAAATGCCTTAAAACGATTAGGTGGTCACAACAACTCAAGAAATAAACAACAAAACGTTTTGCAATATTATTGTTACAAACTTACAATGCACAAATCGATGGAAATAACAAAAAAGATGGGTACTTCTTACAAAATAACTAATAATAGTATTCACTATTTTTTTTTTAATCGATATGTATTAATTTTACACTAATTATATGTAATTATATACATATTATACATGCATGGATTATATATATAAAAATTATACACTAATTATATATAATTATATACATATTATACATGCATGGATTATGTATATTTTATATAGTGATCACTGTTTATTTTTAGTTTAAGCTGTTGAATAGCTATTTTGACAGAAAATCTTACTGAGAACATCGCCAAGTTGAAAATGCTTAGAAGCTGCCCATTGTTCATAGTTGTAGTTGAAAGTCCATCCCGAAGAATCACCAACTTCATACACAGCCGCCGTAGTAGATCCCAAGGTAGCCATCATCACCACCAACATGACCAGCAATATTGGTTTTCTAAAGAAAACCATAACTACACTTTTACGACAACTAACAAAGAATTAAGATCTCTAAATCTGAATACTAGTGATTTGAAAAAAATGAGCTTATGAGGTTCTCAAGGGAGGCTTTTATAGTAGTAGTTAATTATTTAAGGTAACAGACATACTGTTTTTTGAAAATAAAATTGAAGTTCCAATGAAACCAAGGTAAACTAAACATATTGCCAAAAAAAAATAAAAATACTTACCATATTTTTATTTATTTTTAATTAATGGAATGTAGCATGGTATATGTTTGTGTTAATTGTTTTGTACCCTTAGGTTTTTCTTTGTACATACGTTGACAGCTTCAATATGGTAATTAATAATTGTTTCTAAAACTAACGTTGTTGACCATAAATAAATAATTTCAAGGGTTAAAATACCCAAGTGCCTTAATAATTTTATGAAAATCTTTCTTTTCCTACTATATTTATGTTTCGTGACACTTAATTAAGTACTTATTACTTTATTTCCATTAATTAAGAAATCGATATTAAAATAACATAAATTGTTTCCTAGTAAAATATGATTTTCGGGCGGTTACTGTTATTATTTTTTGGTTAAATTATGAGCAGATAGTATTTATTGTATTTCAACAGAAAAAAAAAGGGGGGGGGGGTGGGGGGGGGGGGGTTTGC
>JAJOOS010019166.1:0-10331 GCA_029582725.1 Solanum chiquidenum
TAATTAATAAAAAATAGAAAAATATGAAAAAAATATAAAATTAACGCCAAAAATTCACAAATAAATATAGTAACCTTAAATTTAATAATTTCATATTTCTTTTTAATTTATATTTTTTTCTGTAAATCCCGAACATGACGAATTAATTTGTAAAAAATAGGATAAATATGAAAAAAATATAAAATTAACGCCAAATTTTCAAAATTAAATATAGTAACCTTAAATTCAACAATTTCATAAATATAGTACAAATGAACCACGTGAGGCGGAAACATTGAGAATAGATGATGGAAATAATTAAATATGTTGTTATGCATGAAGGGTGTTTCACACTCTTTTGAGTTTTGTAGGATATGAACATCCTCATGTTGTCGACTAGACCCCGACCAATGCCGCCACGTGCGACGTCGCTCGTCTAACAAGGGCAAGCCACGGATGATGCGGGCTGGCCACGTCCGACGTCGATTGACCAAAGTGTGAAGGCCACAAATGATGCGGCCAGGACACGTCTGACGTCGGCAGACCGATGTGTGCAGGCTATGGGCGATGCTGGAAGGCCACGTCCGACGTCGGCAGACTGATGCGTGCAGGTCGTGGATGATACTACTTGTCGTTGGCCGATATCACATTGCCGAAGCGCGCATGCCTCGGCCGATGTCGCCCAGTCGATGCGCACACGCCCCAAATGATGCTTCAAAGCCTTGGGGGATGGTTCCTGTCGTTGGCCGACGTCGCTTGCCCGATACGCACATGCCATATCAAATGCGTGCATGCCCTAACTAATGTTGTCTGCCGTTGGCAGACGTCGACTGGCTGATTCATGCAGGCCACGGTCGATGTGCACACGCCACGGCTGATGCTTGCAGGCTTTGACTGATATTACCTGCCGTTGGCCGACATCGCATGGCCGATGCACGCAGGCCACGACTGATGTCGCCTTGCTGATGCGTGTACGCCACGACTGATGCATGCAGTCCTTGCCCGATGCGCACATGCCACGTTAGATGTGTGCAGGCCTTGTCTGATGTTGCCTGCCTTTGGCCGACGTCGCCTAGCCGATGTACGTAGGTCACGACCGATATCGCCTAGTCGATACGCATACGCCATAGATGATGTGTGCAGGCCTTGGCTGACGTTGCCTACCGTTGGCCGACGTCACCTGGTCGATGCGCGTAGGCCACGACGGATGTGTGCATGCCTTGGCTGATTCTGCGTGCCGTTGGCCGATGTCGCCTGGCCGTTGCGCGTAGGCCACGGCTGATGTTGCCTGGCCGAAACGCGCTGGCCACGGCAGATGTCGCCCAGCCGATGAGCACACGCGACGGCTGATGCTTGCAGGCCTTGGCAGATGTTTCCTGCCATTGGCCGATGTCAATTTCCCGATGCCTACATGCCACATCCGATGCGTGGCCCACTTGGAACCCTTGATTGCGTGGCACAGATTCTGACCTAGAGGAATAGGTATCGTTTTTCCATAAAAATCATAATAAACATGTTCAACCCAAATATGCACGTTATGTACAAACACACATTAGCTTCCACAAATAACTTATATATATATATATATATATATAAATAATTTTCAACAATTGTTTTTTGGTAAATCTCGAAAATGAGTAATTAATTAATGAAAAATAGGAAAAATATAAAATTAACAAATAAATATAGTAACCTTAAATTCAACAGTTTAAAAAAATAATTTTTTTATTTTTGTCTGTAAATCTCAGAAATGAGTAATTAATTAATTAAAAATAGGAAAATTATGAAAAAAATATAACATTGACGCCTAAAATTCAAAAATAAATATAGTATCCTTAAATTAAACAATTTCATATTTTTTTTAATATAAATTTATTTTTGGTAAATCCTAAAAATGACTAATTAATAAGTGAAAAATAGAAAAAATATAAATAAAAAAAAATTAATGCCAAAATTTCACAAATAAATATAGTAACCTTAAATTCAACAATTTCATAAATTTTAATTTTTAAAATGTGATGTCAAAAATAAAAACCATAAAAAAAATAATTAAAAATGAATAAAAGTTGGAAAAATATGAAAATGCTCGAAAACACTTCTAAACCGGTGAAACTAATTATAGAGTACATACTTGTACAAATAAAAAATGTTTCAATATCGTACGAACCGTAAATGTAATGAATATTGGTACGAATGAACCACGTGTGGCGGAAACATTGAGTATAGATGAATATGTTGTTATGCATGAAAGGTGTTTCACACTTTTTTGATTTTTGTAAGGCATGGAAATCCGCATGTTGTCGACTAGTCCCCGACCAATGCCGCAGCGTGCGACGTCGCTCGTCTAACAAGTTCGAGCCACGGGCGATGCGGCCTGGCCACATCCGACGTCGGCTGACGGAAGTGTGCAGGCCACGGACGATGGGACAGTCTATGTCTGACGTCGGCAGATCGAAGTGTGCAGGCCACGGCTGATGCTGCCTGCCGTTTGTCGACGTTGCCTGGCCGATGCGCACAGGCCACGGCCGATGTCGCCCAGCCATACGCATATGCCACGGCTGATGCGTGCAGGCAGACTGATGCGTGAAGGCCTTGGTTGATGCTGCTTGTCGCTGGCCAATTTCACTTGCCCGATGCGCACATGCCACATCAGATGCGTGCAGGCCATGGTAGATGTTTCCTGCCGTTGGCCGACGTCGTTTTCCCGATGGCCACATGCAACATCCGATGCGTGGCCCACTTGGTGTTCGTGATTCCGTGGCACAGATTCCCACTTAGAGGAGTAGGCATCGTTTTTCCAGAGAATCATAACAAACATGTACTACCCAAATATGCATGTTCTAATGTACAAACACACATTAGCTTCCACAAATAACTAATATATATATATATATATATATAAATAGTTTATAACAATTGTTTTTCGGTAAATCCCAAAAATGAGTAATTAATTAATTAAAAATAGGAAAAATATAAAATTAACGCCAAAAATTCACAAATAAATATAGTAACCTTAAATTCAACAATTTCTTAATTTTATTTTTTTCCATTAAATCCCAAAAATGAGTAATTAATTAATAAAAATAGGAAAAATATGAAAAAATATAAAATTCATGCCAAAAATTCACAAATAAATATAGTAACCTTAAATTCAACAATTTCATAAAAAAAATTAATTTTTATTTTTTCGGTAAATCTAAAAAATGAGTAATTAATTAATAAAAATAGTAAAATTATAAAAAAACTATAAAATTAACGCCAAAATATCAAAAATAAATACAGTAACCTTAAATCCAACAATTTCATATTTTTTTGAATTTATATTTATTTTCGGTAAATCGTGAAAATGACTAATTAATAAGTAAAAAATAGAAAAAATATGAAAAAAATATAAAATTAACGCCAAAATTTCACAAATAAATATAGTAACTTTGAATTCAACAATTTCTCAATTTTTTTTATTTTATTTTTTTCCATTAAATCCCAAAAATGAGTAATTAATTAATAAATATAGGAAAAATATGAAAAAATATAAAATTCATGACAAAAATTCACAAATAAATATAGTAACCTTAAATTCAACAATTTCATAAAAAAAATTAATTTTTATTTTTTTGGTAAATCTAAAAAATGAGTAATTAATTAATAAAAATAGTAAAATTATAAAAAAAACTATAAAATTAATGCCAAAATATCAAAAATAAATACAGTAACCTTAAATCCAACAATTTCATATTTTTTTGAATTTATATTTATTTTCGGTAAATCGTGAAAATGACTAAATAATAAGTAAAAAATAGAAAAAATATGAAAAAAATATAAAATTAACGCCAAAATTTCACAAATAAATATAGTAACTTTGAATTCAACAATTTCATAAATTTTAATTTTTAAAATGTGATTTCAAAAATAAAAAACCATAATTTTTTTTAAAGAAATGAATAAAAGTCGGAAAAAAATGAAAATGCTCGAAAACACTTCTAACCAGGTGAAACTAATTATAGAGTACATATTTGTACAAATAAAAGATGTTTCAATATCGTACGAATCGTAAATGTAATGAATATTGGTACGAATGAACCATGTGAGGCGGAAACATTGAGAATAGATGATGGAAAATAGATAAATATGTTGTTATGCATAAAAGGTGTTTCACACTTTTTTGATTTTTGTAGGGCATGGAAATCCGCATGTTGTCGACTAGATCCCGACCAATGTCGCAACGTGCGACGTCGCTTGTCTAATAAGTGCGAGCCACGGACGATGTGGGCTGGCCACGTCCGACATCGGCTGACGGAAGTGTGCAGGCCACGGACGATGGGCCAGGCCACGGCTAACGTCGGCAGACCGAAATGTGCAGGCCACGGCTGATGCTGCCTGTCGTTTGCCGACGTTGCCTCACCGATGCGCGCATGCCACGGGCGATGTCGCCCAGTTAATACGCACATGTCATGGCTGATGCGTAAAGGCCTTTGCTGATGTTACCTGTTGCGTGCTCTTGACCGACGTCGCTTTCCCGATGCTTACATGCCACATCAAATGTGTGCAGGCCTTGGCTGATGCTGCCTGTCGTTGGCCAACGTCGCCTGGTCGATGTTCGCAGGCTATGGCCGATGCGCACATGCCACCGCTAATACGTGCAGGCCTTGCCTGATGCTGCATGTTGTTGGCCGACATCGCTTGCCTGATGCGCACATGCCACATCAGAAGCGTGTAGGCCTTGGCTGATGCTGCCTGTCGTTGGCCGATGTGCACATACCACCTTAGATGCGTGCAGGCCTTAGCTGATGCAACCTATCGTTATTGACGTCGCCTGGTCGATGCACGCAGGCCCTGACCGATGTCACCCAGCCAACGCGCACACGCCACGGCTGATGCATGCAGGCATTGGATGATGCGGCCTGTTGTTGGTCGACGTCGCTTGCCTGATGCCCACAAGCCACGTCCGATGCGTGGCCCACTTGGAGCTTTAGATTCAGTGGCGCGAATTTTTACTTAGAATAGTAGGAATCGGTTTTCCAGAGAATGATAATGAACATGTCCAATCCAAATATGCACGTTCTAAGGTACAAACACACATTAGCTTCCACAAATAACTTTTAATTGTTTTTCGGTAAATCCTTAAAATTAGTAATTAATTAATACAAAATAGGAAAAATAAGAAAAGAATATAAAATTAACGCCAAAAATTCACAAATAAATATAGTAACCTTAATTTCAACAATTTCAATTTTTTTTAATCTTTATCTTTTTTGGTAAATCCCAAAAAATGAATAATTAATTAATAAAAATATAAAAATATAAAAAATATATATAAAAGTAACGCCAAAAATTCACAAATAAATATATTATCCTTAAATTCAATAATTTCATATTTCTTTTTAAATTATATTTTTTCTGTAAATCTCAAAAATGATGAATTAATTAGTAAATTCAACTATTTCATAATTTTTTAAATTTTTTATTCCTTTTGGTAAATACAGAAAATGACAATATAATTAATAAAAAATAGGAAATATATAAAATTAACGCCCTAAATAAATATAGTAACTTTAAAAACAACAATTTCAACAATTTTTTTTTATTTTTTTTCGTAAATCATGAAAATGAGTAATTAATTAATAATACTTAGGAAAAATATGAAAAAAAATATAAAATAAACGCCAAAAATTCACAAATAAATATAGTAGCCTAAAATTCAACAATTTTATAATTTTTATTCTTTTTGGTAAATAATGAAAATGAGTAATTAATTAATAAATAATATTAAAAATATGTAAAAAAAATTAAATTTAACGCCAAAATTCATAAATAAATATAGTAACCTTAAATTTAACAATTGCATAAAATAAATTAATTTTTCTTTTTTCGGGTAAATCCTAAAAATGTGTAATTAATTAATAAAAATAGGAATAATGTGAAAAAAATATAAAATTAACGCCAAAATTTCATTAATAAATATAGTAACCTTAAATTCAACAATTTCATAAGTTTTAATTTTTAAAATGTGATGTAAAAAAGAAAAAAACCTCAAAAATAAATTAAATAAAAATGAATAAAAGTTGGAAAAATATGGAAACGCTCGAAAACACTTCTAAACACGTGAAACTAATGATAGAGTACGTATTTGTACAAATAAAAGATGTTTCAATATCGTACGAACCATAAAGGTAATGAAGATTCGTACGAGTGAACCACGTCAGACGGAAACGTTGAGAATAGATGATGGAAAATAGATGAATATATTGTTATGCACGAAAGGTGTTTCACACTCTTTTGATTTTTTTAGGGAATGGACATCCACATGTTGTCAACTAGACCTCAATCAATGTCGTTGCGTGCGACGTTGCTCGTTTAACAAATGCAAGCAACAGACGATGCGGGCAGCCACGTACGACATCGGCTGACCGAAGTGTTCAGGCCACGAATGATGCGGCCAAGCCACGTCTGAAGCATTCAAACCTAGGCTGATGTTGCCTGCCATTGACCGATATCGCTTGCCCGATGCGCATATTCCACGTAAGATGATTGCATGCCTTGGTTGATGTTGCTTGCCGTTGGCCGACATCGCCTGCCCGATGCGCGCAGGCCACGATCGATGTCACCCTGCTGATTCACACACGCCACAGCTGATGCATGCAAGCCTTGGCTGATGCTGCCTGCCGTTGGCCGACGTCGCTTTCCCGATGTGCACATGCCACGTCAGATGCGTGCAAGCCTTGGCTGATGCTGCCTGCCGTTGGCCGACGTCCACTAGCCGATGCGTGCAAGCCACAACTGATGTAGTCCAGCCATTGCACACACGCCATGGCTGATGCGTGCATTCCTTGGCTAATGTTGCCTGTCGTTGGCAGGCGTCGCTTACCCAATGCGCACATGCCATGTCAGATGCATGTAGGCCTTGGCTGATGCTGCCTACCGTTATCCGACGTCGCCTAGCTGCTGCGCACATGCAACGACCAATATTGCCCAACCGATACGCACACGCCACACTTGATGCGTGCAGGTCTTGGCTGATACTGCCTGCCGTTGGCCGACATCGCTTGCCCAATGCTCACACGTCAAATCAGATGCATGTAGGACTTGGCCGATGCTGCCAGTCGTAGGCCGACGTCGCCTGACCGATACGTACAGGAAACGGCCTATGTCACCCATCAGATGCGCACACGCCACGGCTTATAATGCCTGTTGTTGGCCGATGTCTCTAGATCGATGCACACATGCCACGTCAGATGTGTGCAGCCCTTGGCTGATGCTGCCTGCCGTTGCCGACGTTACCTGGTCGATGCGCGCAGGCCATAACCAATGTCGCCCAGCCGATGCGAACACAACACGGCTGATGCGTGCAGGCCTTAACAGATCTTGCATGCCATTAGCTGATGTGTCCTGGCCGATGCGTGCATGCCACGATCGATGTTACCCAGCCGATGTGCACACACCACGGCTGATGTGTGCATGCCTTGGCTGAAGCTGCCTGCCGTTGGCCGACGTCGCTTGGCTGATGTGCACATGCCACGTCAGATGCAAGCAGTCCTTGGTTGATGTTGCCTGTCGTTGACCGACGTCATCGGTCCAATTCGCGCAGCCCAAGGCCGATGTCGCCCAGCCGATGTGTACACGCCACGGCTAATGCGTGTAGGCCTTGACTGATGCTTCCTATCGTTGGCCGATATCGCTTGCCCGATGCGTACATGCCACATCGTATGCATGTATTCCTTGGCTGAGGCTCCCTGTCATTGACCAACGTTGCCTGGCCGATATGCGTAGCCCACAGACAATGTCACCCAGCCGATACGCACACGACACAAGTGACGCGTACAGGCCTGGGATAATGTTGCCTGTCGTTGGCCGACTTCACTTTCCCGAAGCGCACATTCCACGTCAGATGTATGTAGGCCATGGATAATGCTGCTTGTTGTTGGGTAACTTCGCCTGGTATCGCGTGCAGGCCTCGTTCGATGTCGCCCAGTCGATGCGCACAAGCAACGGTTGATGCGTGCAGTCCTTGGTTAATGCTGCTTGCCCTAGGATGATGACACACATGCCACATCAGATGCGTGCAGGCCTTGGATGATGCTTCCTGCCATTGACAGACGTCGCCTGACAGATAAGCGCAGGCCACAACTGATGTCGCCCAGCCGATGCGCACACGCCACGACTGATGCATGTAGGCTTTGGTTGTTGTTGCCTGCCATTTTTCGACGTCGCTTGCCCGATGCGCACATGCCACGTCAGATGCAAGCAGGCCTTGGCTGATGCTTCATGTCGTTGGCCGACGCCTCATGGCGATGTACGCAGTCCACGGCCGATGTCGCCCATTTGATGCAGCACACACCACGACTGATGCGTTCAGGCCTTGGCAAATGCTGCTTGCCGGTGGCCGATGTCGCCTGGATGATTCGTGCAGGCCACAACCGATGTCGCCCAGCCTATGCGCACACGCCAAAGCTAATTCGTGTAGGCCTTGGCTGATGCCGTCTGTCGTTGGCTAACGTCGCTTAGCCGATGCACACATGACACGTTAGATGCAAGCAGGCCTTGGCAATGCGCGCAGGCCATGGCCGATTTCGCCCATCCGATGCACACAAGCCACGGCTGATGGGTGCAGACCTTGGCAGATGCTGCATGTCATTGGCCGACGTCGCTTTCCCGATGTGCACATGCCACGTCATATGCGTGCAGGCCTTGGTTGATGCTGCATGCCGTTGGCCGACGTCACTTGGCCGATGCGTGGAGGCCATGGTTGATGTCGCCCAGCCGATGCGCACACGCCACGATTGATGCGTACATGCCTTGGATGATTCTTTCTGCCGTTGGACGACGTTGCTTGCCTGATGCGCACATGCCACGTCAGATGCGTGCAGGCCTTGGCTGATGCTTCCTCCTGTTGGCCGACGTTGCTTGGTCGTTGTGCGCAGGCCATGGCCAATGTCGCCCAACTGATGCGCACACAACACGGCTGATGCGTGCGGGTCTTGGCTAATGTTGTCTGCCGTTGGCTGACGTCGCTTGCCCGATGCACACATGCCACATTTTATGCAAGTAGGCCTTGGCTTATGCTGCCTGCCGTTGGCCGACATCTCGTGGCAATGCACGCAGGCCACTGCCGATCTGGCCCATCAGATGAGCACACGCCAGGGCTAATGCGTGCAGCCCTTGGATGATGCTGCCTGCCATTGGCCGATGCGTGCAGGCCATGACCGATGTCGCCCAGTCGATTCGCACGCGCCACGACTAATGCGTGCAGTTTATGGCTGATGCCGCATGCCGTTATCCGACGTCTCGTGCCTGATGCGCATATGCCACGTCCGATGTGTGGCCCACTTGGAGCTCTTGATTCCGTGGCGCGGATTCTGACTTAGAGGAGTAGGTATCATTTTTCCAGAGAATCATAATGAACATGTAGAACCCAAATATGAACGTTTTAAGGTACAAACACACATTATCTTCCACAAATAACTTTTATATATATAAAAAAATAGTTTTCAACAATTTTTTTTAAAATTTATTCTTTTTCGGTAAATTCCGAAATGAGTAATTTATTAATAAAAATTAGGAAAAATATGAAAAAACTGTATAAAATTAATGCCAAAAATTCATAAATAAATTTAGTAACCTTAAATTCAACAATTTCAATGAAAAAATTAAGTTTTAATTTTATTCTGTAAATCCCAAAAATTAGTAATTAATTAATAAAAAATAGGAAAATATGAAAAAATATATAAAAGTAACGCCAAAAATTCACAAATAAATATTGTAACCTTAAATTCAACAATTTCAATGAAAAAATTAAGTTTTAATTTTATTCTGTAAATCCCGAAAATGAGTAATTAATTAATAAAAAATAGGAAAATATGAAAAAATATATAAAAGTAACGCCAAAAATTCACAAATAAATATTGTAACCTTAAATTCAACAATTTCAATGAAAAAATTAAGTTTTAATTTTATTCTGTAAATCCCGAAAATGAGTAATTAATTAATAAAAAATAGGAAAATATGAAAAAATATATAAAAGTAACGCCAAAAATTCACAAATAAATATTGTAACCTTAAATTCAACAATTTCAATGAAAAAATTAAGTTTTAATTTTATTCTGTAAATCCCGAAAATGAGTAATTAATTAATAAAAAATAGGAAAATATGAAAAAATATATAAAAGTAACGCCAAAAATTCACAAATAAATATTGTAACCTTAAATTCAACAATTTCAATGAAAAAATTAAGTTTTAATTTTATTCTGTAAATCCCGAAAATGAGTAATTAATTAATAAAAAATAGGAAAATATGAAAAAATATATAAAAGTAACGCCAAAAATTCACAAATAAATATTGTAACCTTAAATTCAA
>JAJOOS010019167.1:0-12185 GCA_029582725.1 Solanum chiquidenum
AAAAGGAACGATGAAATAACAACGATACAAAAGCTAATGTCTTTTTGGGCAATAGCCATTGAATTTATTCGTTACAAAAACAAAACAAAATATCAAATAACATCAATAACAATGCTGCTTAATCTGTTTTCCATCAATAAATATATGGTTTAAAGGGTGTTCTACGTAACCTCCACCAGTGTGTTCGACAAATTCAACTGCATTTAGAAGATCACCATGACAAAGACAAATTATCTCCACTTCATATTTCTTCTTACACGAGTAAAGCAGTCCTCCAGTCTTCTTTCCATTTGGTCCTTCACCTCTTGTGAAAACAAAATTCATATATCAGTGATTTCTGTTCAATGAAAGATGATTTCACATCGAGAACTAAAGGAAAAAAAATGTTTCCTATTTTAATTTTGATACAAATTCAAATTGACTTGCTATATAAATCAATTCGCAAAGGTGGTTGTTGGGCTTCAACCTCAGCTACACTTGAAGCAACACTTCTTTGCGATCCACCTGAAAACATCAAAGAATATTTTTCATTAGTTATTAACGATTCATTTTTTCCGAGTGAACATCAAAATTACCATTCAGTTCCACATTTTCATTCTCTACATTTGAAGTTCCCGTGTTTCTTCAGCTTTCTCCATGTTAGCAAAATCTAAAAACCAAGAAAACTATTGAATTTCAAACTAAAAAATTATAAAATGGAAAAAGAAAAACTCAACGAAATTTTCAGTGTAGAGAAACCATTAGACCATTTGGGAGTTTATGAAGGAGAAAATTTCTAGGTGGGAAGGTAGAAAAAACGTGAAGAGGTATTTCTTTTTCATGGATTTAGTAAAATAACAAAATTGCCCTTGGAAAGTGACACATAGTTGTTCTATGAATAGCCTGACCACGTGGTTTAACAAGGACTTTGGAAATTGAACCCAAGAGGTAACCGTTTAATAGCGACACATGTCACTTATAAATTCACTTTGTAACATTTTTTGACCACTTTAAAAAGAGGAAAAGGTTGAATGTATTTTTCTTCTGTATTTTATTGGTCAAATTTGTTAAATGTTATATTATCCCATAATATTTACTTTCAACATTACTAAATTTAATAGGGTAACAATACACATTTTATTTGTTTAGGGCCTAATATGTACATTTTCATGACTTTTCAAAATTATCGTCGTGCCAAATTTTGGTCATTAGATGCATGTATCTGACATATCTAGTTTTCAAATATATAAAAAGAAAAATAATAATTATATTTTTAATGAATTTAAAAGAAAAGTAGGTGTGACAAATTGAAACGAGGGTTTATATCTTTTTCAAATATTTAAGAAGTAAATTATTACGTCAATGATGATTTTAGCATGACATCAACAACCTATTTCGAAAAAATAATCAACTTATAACCATTTATGACATAATTATCTTGAATGTCTAGATCTCATTGATTAATATATTTATATATATTCTATCTATGAACAGAAAAGTGTAACATCTCGCAACTAGAAAGAACTAGAAAGAAGTTTAAAATCTGGAAAAATAGTCATTTTTGGAAAGTATAAGGAAATTTGGAAAATTTTAAGTTAAAGTGAGTTTTTGGTCAACTTCAAACGACCATAAATCCTAGATCAGGATGAGTTAGGTGTAGTTCTAGAGATGGTTGGAAAGCTCTAAGAATGATCTATCCGACGCCTCCAAGTTTGCACGATTCCTAGTTCGTATGAGTAAGTTATGCCCTTCGGAAGTTGGGCTGTTGGATTAAGGAAAGTTCAAATCCGGATTTGTGAAGGGTAAACTAGTCTTTTCCTTCAATGATTTGCCTATTTCATTTTTAAGAATTAATTGGGGTAAAACAAGACTTTATTCAGTCTAGAAAAAAATTTAGAATTTACGCTAGGGCTTGGAGAGCAGAAGAAAGAAGAGAAAAGAGGAGAGAAATTAAGAAATTGCCAAGAACGTTCGAGCTTTGCGAGTGGAATTCGTCGGGGGTGATCCCTACAAGGTATGTGAGATCACATAGCATTGGGTTAGTTCACCCACGCGCCAAGCATGTTTAATTCAGCGTGTTTTCTCCCTAAAATGATTGAGAAATTGTTGTTCTTGAATTGATTTCGTTCTTGACTATGAGTTGGGATTTAAGAGTTTCTTGATGATTAAGTGTTGTTTTCCTTGAGTTGTTTGAGTTAGATTTTGTGTATATGATTTGGGTACATGAATCTAAAGTGAATTTGGGAAAAAGAATTGAATTAAAATGATTTAGGGTTAGAAAACGCGATAAAAAAATCGTATGAAGTTTGCCTGAAGGGGGGCTGGCGCGACGCCCCTCATAGTGCCAGGAGGGCTGGGGCGGCATGCTAGAAGTGCGCCAGAAATGATCCCCAGTAAATTGGGGCCTGGCGCGCCGCGTCTGGGATGCGCCCGGATCGGCGATTTTAACCAATTTTTCGTTGTTCAGCCTATTTAAGTTATTCTAAGGTGTCGTAACACTTTCCATTAATTATAACTATTCTAAATGACTTCTTAACATCTAGAAATCATCCAGAAACATGAATCATAACCTTGAATCTATAAATCCAAATTCAAGGAAAGTCAAAGAGCCAAGGCTAGGAAGTTCTTCGAGTCTTTTCAAGAAGTCTTTTTGCAAATACTTTAAACTTTGTTTTAAGACTTAAGTTTTGAAGTTGAGTAAAGAGTAAGAGCAAAGTTCATCTTCTTTAAAATGATATATGAGAACTAAGTATTTCCAATAGTAATGTTTTTCTCATTTAACATGAGAGGAAACTGAGAGTTTTGAACTACAAAAGGGAACATCGATTCTAAGAGAGATTTTAAGCTAAGTTTTGAGTAATTATCTCAAACCAAAGAAAAAAGTTTTTCTTTTAAAAACGTATGAACTAAGTATATTTTTGGTAGTAGTATTGAGCACCGATATGGGGATGCGAGTTCATATTAACTCAAGTCTCCATGAACCATGTAGCCATCGTGGGTATTAATGCATCATACTTTTTAGATGATTACATAAGTTAAGCTAGTGGATCCACTAAGTTAAGCGTTCTATATGACGGCAAAACATAGGACAGTTCTGGCAGCGTGGGCAAGACACTGTATCACCACTTAGGCTTATAGTGGTGGTTGTCGGTTAGAGAATCTCCCACATAAACTATATTATTTTATTATATGAGTGAAGTTGAGTTTGTCATTTTTTCCCTTAACAAACTAAATTGCTTTTACTGTTTTATAAAGCCTTTTCATATATTGCATGTGTTCATTGCTTTATTCTGAGTTAAGTTATTCATGAGTTGAGAAGAGCCAAGGTAAGTGTTTCTTTCAGAATCTTTCCAAGCCTATGTATTGTATTGTTTAGCATTACAACTCGCATATTCGTACATTCAATCTACTGATGCCAGTTGGCCTGCATCATCTTATGATGCAGACACAGGTAACCATGATCAACATCCAACACCTTGTTGATCCAGCTTGAACACTCAGAGTCTGTGGTGAGCCTCCTTGTGTTCGGAGGACTCCTTTATTTGATTTTTAGTCTTTCAGATGTTAGGATGATCGGGGGTCCTGTCCCGACATCCCTCTTTGTTTTAGAGGCTTTATAGACAGTCAATTATTAGTTCTTTAGTCTTCTTATTTTATATTATGTTAAGACTTGGGTTGCCATTTTGGCCAAGTCGAATGTTTAATTCTTCTAACATTCTAAGTTATGTCATTAAGCTATTTGAGTAAATTCGTTTGATAATTGTAATCATGCTTAGGGTCTTCCGCTGAGTTAAGTAAGCCAGGCCAATGGTTCGCTTGGGGCCAACAATGGTTCTCGAGTGTCAATTCCGCCTAGGGTGTAGACTCGGGGCGTGACAAAAATTCTGACCAAAAATTGAAAAAAATTAAATGGTTAACACCATGGCCACTATATAAGTAGTGTGGCATTATCCCTTTAATGAAAATATACATACAACAGCAACAAAAAAAAATCAAGATTTTGAAAGGGAAACCAAAGTCTACATTGTGTATGTCTCCTTTATCCTAATTTCATTTCTTAAGTTTTGTGTTTGAATTTTGATGAATAATTTTGTTTACTAAAATACAAAATTGTGAACTTTAAGTTTAAATGCCTTATTGCCCCTTTTTATGGTTTAAAACCGCCTCAAATTGTAACTATATACTATTACATGGGAGAATCTTAGTAGCATTGACTACTAAATTCACTTTTTTTTAGTGAGATCATTCAATTCATCACCTTACAATCTCCTCCTTCATTTTTCCCTTTCCCGACCCCTATTTTTAAAACAAAATTATATTAATAAATATAATATATTATCACATTAAAAAAGAATGAAAAAAAAGAAACATAAATTGTCTATAGAAATTATAGTTACAAGTAAATTTATTCTCAGTACTGATGTCTGATAATTTCCACCCCTTCTTAGCCCTGTGTTGTTTCTCAACTAAAGAGATGCGTAGCATGACTTGTTGGGTTTTAAAAGATGTTAATGAAAAATGAACAGTTGAAACTTTTATGAATAGTCGTGATTCTTTGTTTAAGAATTGCGACTATTCTGGTGACTTTATTGAAAGGTTGTTACTATTTCAAAGGATTGTGACTTTTCCAAGGGGTCGTGACCTTTCCGATAAGGAATAATAAGCAAATGTTTATGCTATTCTTTGTTGTCTATAAATATATGGATTTCCTGTTATTTTGCAACAACATATTTTCAGAAATTCTTCTTATTCTTCACATACAAATTCTAGTGTATTTTTTTTTAATGGTTGAGTGGTTCGCTGACATTGTGATTTCAGGTAGCAATAGTAATACTGTTTGAACAACATGAGCAACCAAGACCAATTCTCTGGCAACTCAGAAAGTGAGCTTATTGAAAACTCAGCTCAGAAAAAATTGAAGAATGAGACATAATGTGAAGAAATTGTTAGGATTAGTAAGCTACCTCATGCTCTAATTGTCGAAATTCTTTCTTTATTGTCCATAACAGATGCGTTCAGAACAACTATTCTCTCTAAAGATTGGCAATACTTCTAGACTTGTATCAACAGCATTGTCTATGACAAAGAGGAGTATGGTCGTTCATATAGCTTGACTTTGTACAAATTCATTTCCTTAACGGATAATGTACTACCTCTCCTTAGTTGCTCTACCATTAAAAAGTTCAGTCTAAACTTTGTGTTCAAATATGATGATGGTGTGTCTTATTTTTTGATAATAGACAAGTGGCTGGAGTTTGTTGTGAATAAGAAAGTGGAGGATTTACGCTTGAACATACGGTATACTGTTCATCCCACGAAGCATGACCAACCATATAGCTTACCTGGAGTTCTCTATAGTAGTTCATCCATTCTAAAACTCAATTGTGAGAATTGTAGAATATTAGAAGATTGTCTACTAAATTGGACATCTCTGAAGAGTTTAAGGCTGGAAGATTTGTTTCTCCGGGATGAACACATCAAAGAAATAATGTCTAATTGTCCTCAATTGGATTCTTTGAAGCTACGTGAATTTTGTGGTTTTAATCGTTTGCACATGACTTCTCCAAAATGTAGGCGATTGGAATTGATTCATCACGGTCATCCTTATGGGGATCGGTATTCATTCGAAGGTGATACATATGTTGCTTTGAAATTGTTGCTCCATATGTTGAACATTTAACAATTTCTGGGGTTTTTAATGATACGAGAATTAAGCTGAGGGACTTTTCTTCTTTGAATCATGCCAATCTTGATATCAACTGTGATGAATTTGATGGAATGGATGAAAACATAGTGAAAGATCATTTAGTAAGCGCTCATTGTGCTAATGAGCTAATACTCTCAACCTGATTTATCAAGGTCAGTTATCAGTTCCAAATGTCTCTAGTATTTTTATGTTGATTGTGAGTAGATCTCCTATTTTATATGCTGAATCATTATTCCGTTTAGGTGATTTCCATTTTGATGTTGGAAGAGGAAGACGTCTCCTTACCATTGCTTGAATGTAGATGTTTGATAATAAGTTCTTGTATTTCAAAACTTTCGTTCCCCCTACTAGACAACCTCTTAAGGGCAACTCCTAAGTTGGAAAATTTGATGATATTTCTTGATAGGACAGTATGTTTTCTATTCTTTTCTTACTTCAGGATATCTTTATGTCAAATGTATATTGATCCCCTACAGCCTCAATGACTAACTTGATTTGTCCTTATTTGGTATCTATAGTATCACCCCTTTGATGAAGACGAAGAGATTGATATGTCAGAAGATAAGAAGTACCTCTCCATTGAAGAAAACATATTCAAAATTTCCTTACAGAATTTGAAGAATGTCATGGTTAATCTATCATGTAGTCATACATATACATCTGACGCAACAGAGCTCCATCAATTCTTGAAGTTCTTACTTGAGCATGCAATAAATCTGGAGAAACTGGTTATAGTGCTAGAGCATAATGATTGCAACAATTTGTTCTACTAATACCTTAAATCTGATGAAGTATTTGTTACCTTTTCCAACAAGTGCAATTATTTCCTTAGGACCAGTTACTTATAATGTTTTCTATTCCAAGTATGTTTGAAACTCTATAAAGTAATTTCTTTAGTCACTTTTTAATGCGGAAATATCATTTGATAAAGTTACAAGTTACATTCAGGCGAATACCTTTCTAATTTTTTTTATTTCTTATAAACATGCATGAATATTTCTAGATGATGTACAAGTGAAAAATTTAAGATTGTATCCAAATGAAGAGGCTAAAAACATAAATATGTATCTTCCATTAATTAAAGTAATTAAAACTTAATTATGTGCTAGCCATCAATTAGCACAAAAAAAATAGTTGCTCATCCCTTAACCTAAGGTTTGTGTTCGTAAAAAGAAGAGCTGGTTGACATCTCCCCCTACAAGGATGGAAACAACCTTCGGATTTTACCTGTTACCACACATCCGTTTAAGGCATTCCAACTTGGTGGGACTAGCAAAGAATGTGGAGCAGTGGATGGTACTAGTTTTGTATACAACAACTCTAATTTGAAAAGATTTCTGGAATAGAACACTACAAAAAACACCTGATTTGTGGAGGTTTAATTTTGAGGTTACAATCAACGTCCACTAATTGCATCGAATTGAGGGGATTTCTGTACCGTCCGCTAATTTTATTAAATTTGCAGGGAATTAAGGGGTTTCTATACCCTTCACTTATTTTATTAAATTTGCAGCGGTTAAAACCTCCACTACACTTAAAAATAAAAAAATAGCTACAAAAATTAAACAAATAGATTTTTTAAAGAGGTGGTGCTTGTCTTCTAAGAAAAAGAAAAGAAAAGAAAAGAAAAGTAAACTCTATTTCTCCTTAATGAACACTGAATGCTCCCATTTCACTCTAATTTCTTTCTTACACCGCCTTTCATACCTATAAAAATTTCTAAGGCTTTGCTTTTTCCGTCTCCTTCAGCGGCAATTCCTCTTACGGCACTGACGATGACGTTGCTGCTTTGATGCTCTCCGTTAAACATTGGGTGGAAGATTTATTCTTTGATTGCTTGAATAAGAGGGCAACGTTCTTCCTCCGCTGCCATTGTGGAACCAGTATCAATCCTAAATCAAAGAGACAGAGGGTGAAGAAAGAAGAAAGAACAAACAAATACTTTCCACCAGTGGCGAGCCAGGATTTTCAGAAAGTGTCAATTATTGACCTTAAGGAGCTTTTGGAACACCTTAATCAACACACTAAACCATCTTGGCCTTGTGTTAGGAGGTGTCAGCATTTATATATATATATATACTTATTTATTTATTTATTAAATCAAAATTTGTCTTATATATATTGTAATTTTGTGGCATTGGGTGTTCTCTGTAGTACTTCATCAATTATAAAACTCAACTGCAATAACTACAAAATATTAGAAGATTGTGTACTAAATTGGACATCTATGAAGAGTTTAACGTTGGAAAGTTTGTTTCTCCGGGATGAACAAATTAAACAAATAATGTCAAATTGTCCTTGATTGGAATCTTTGAAGCTACGTGAATTTTGTGGTTTTAATGATTTGCACATGACTTCTCCAAAATGTACGCAACTGCAATTGATTCATCACGATCATCAATATTTATTCGAAGGCGATACATGTTGCTCTGAAATTGTTGCTCCATATGTTGAACATTTCACAATTTTTAGGGATTTTAGTCATACGAAAATTAAGCTTAAGGACTTTTCATCTTTGAACCATGCCAATCTTGATCTCTACTGTGATGTATTTGATGAAATGGATGAAAACATACTGGAAGATCTTTTGGTAAGTGTTCGTTGTGCGAATGAGCAAATACTTTCATCCTGGTTGATCGAAGTCTGTTATCAGGCCCAAATATCTCTAGTTTTTTTTATGTTGATTGTGAATATATCTCCTATTTTATCTTCTGCCTCATTCTTCTGTTTAGGTGATTTCAATTTTGATGTTGGAAGAGGAAGACGTCTTCTTACCGTTGCTGTAATGTAGATGGTTGACAATAGGTTCTTGTATTTCAAAACTTTCCTTCCCAGTGCTAGACAACCTCTTAAGGTCGATTCGTAATTTGCAAAATTTGATGATATTTCCTGATTTGTCGGTATGTTTTTAATCCATGATATATTTATGTCAAATGTATATTGATCCCCTACAGCCTCAACGACTTCAGTTTCATTACTATAGTTAAACTTACCACCTAACATTTGTCCTTGTTCGGTTATTTGTAATACCATATTTTTTTTATGTGTATAAGTTCATACCTGGTGATTAATTCCTAATTGTTCATGGGTGATAAGGCCTAATTATAAGAGCGGAAGTGTGTTAATCAACAAGTTGTTATGACACATGATATGGGAGTATTGGCTAAGAGTCATGATACCAAAGTTATAATTTCAGGACTTAGTCCAACTATAGCTTATGATATTGATTGGAAAAATGACATATCTAATGGGGATGATGATGAGGATATATTGGCTATGCTTTGATAAGCTGACCAAAGAAGAGTATCTCTCACCTAGGTAACTAAGTAGTGGAAGCAACAAATTAAAAAGAAAACACATAGGAAGGCAGCATAGTTGGGATGATAAGGTGACTGAGAAATTTATTCCAAGGCACCTAGCACTCCGACTAGATAAAAAGAATGTTTTAGATTTATTTTTATTTTTATTTTTAGTGTAAATGATATAAATTTAGATTTCAAATCTATATTTTTACCAACATAAAATAATCCTCCCATTTTCTAGGTATTCGTTGAATTATGTCCGTAATGTGGGAAAATCTATATATATTTGTAGGTAAAGTAGATCATAGGTCTTATCACATTAATGAAGTAACATACACCTCCTCATAATTAATGATCAAGGCATGTGGTGATCAGTGAGTTGACCAATTTTTACCACCGGCTACCGAGGGAATGATTTACATTAGCTTTTTGAAACCCATATGTACTTTCAATCTTCGCCATTCATTACACTTCTTAGGAAATTGACATTTAATGGGTGGGTAGATCTGTTTCTTGATACGTCGTTAGGTATTTATGAAATTGAGGTGGTAGAGTTCTATACAAAGTGACTTCATCTGTTAATGGGGTTGATTTGGGTTTTGATCATGTAAGACTTGGTGAAATCTTTCATGTTCCTTCTGTTGGGTTAGCTGAGTATGTGTGGAGTAAGGACGAGAACTGCTTGTTTACTTCTAAGTTTACCCAGGGGCGTGTGATTGTTAGACCTAGAAAGGTACTAAAGGGGGAAATGGAACTCTTTCTTAAGCTATTCTATGAAGTAGTGCATAAGTGAGTGCTTCCTAGGGGTGAACGAAGTATTGCTTTGTATTTGTCAATAGTTTCATCAACTTTATTTTCCTTTTGTAGATCTAGTTTGAACCCAAAGGTTTATTTCCTGAAGGAAGATTAACCAACTCTCAAGTATGGTTGCTCAAGATTGAATCTACTTACTATTGACAACCTCTTTCCAAAAAGAATGAGTCCACACAAGACATAACTTCTTCGAATTTATGAGATTCATTTTCAAGAAGAAACTTTACAAAATCAAACTCGGAGGAAGTAATTTGTCCATTAACATTTACTACACCTCTGAATCTATTTATTAAGTACATCCTTATTTGATTCTTTCCAAGGTCATTTAGACCCTTCACTTGACTATCCGATAGTTCGGACTTATGAACCATCAATCGACATGCTTTACTATTTGTAGCATATCCAATGAACATACAATTCACAGTCTTAGGTCCTATTTTGACCCGTTTGGGAATAATTCCCTCATTTCCATTTCTCATATGGAATAGACTGTATTGTAAATTGTTAGATCATTATCTTTCAAGAGTTACTGCTTGTATATACTTTAAGGGACGACAAACAATTCTCTATCAGGATACAACAAAGCCTGAACAAACACAACATTTTGTTGTTCCCTTTCTTAACAAACAAAAGTTTTATTTGTTACTCTCTTTACTAACAAACATAACTTTTTATTTGTCTTTTTCTGAACAAACAAACTTTTTGTTGTTCTCTTTTGCTATAATGATAGCACCCCTACAAATATTATGGTAAACATGATCTTATAAGTAGGACATTCAACATTTCCTTCAAAGTTCGGTTTTTTCCTGTCAACATTTTCATTAGGTAGAGGTGAGTATGTGTAGTAATTTGATGGATGATTCTATTTTCCAAATATATTTCTACAAAAGAAGATTCATATTCTCCACATCTACCACTTCTAATCATGAAAGTCTTTTTATCCAACTGCTTTTCAACTTCAGTTTTATATTGCCTATATGTTTCTATTGCTTCATCCTTACCATTCAACAAATAGACATAACAATATCTAGTGCAATTGTCAATAAAATTTAGGGAAAATGGTCTGAAAAATACTCTAACTTTGACTGAAATTGTTGTTACGATACCAAACTTTATGGAGGACCTTTTACCCCTGCACTATTTAATAGTGTAGTTTAAAGGTATATATGTGTCCACGTGGACACGTTACTATTTATAATTATGCAATACTTATTATGTCCACGTGGGAAGATATATACCTTTAAAATACACTATTAAATAGTGTAGGGGATAAAAGGTCCTTTCCAAAGTTTGGTATCGTTGCAACAATTTTGGTGAAAGTTCTGATATATTTCAGACCCTTTTCCCTAAAAATTATGAAACACTTTTTCCCACCAAGATATGATGTTGACTTCATACCATAAATATCATTGTGAATCAATTCTAAGGGATTAAAATTCATTTAAATTTTCTTATAAGTATGCTTAACATACTTAGATTCAACACATACTTGACATTTGATTTATCGCACTAAAAGTTTGGCAAAACTTCTAAGTTGAACAATTTTTGCAAGGTTTTGTAATTGACATGTCCCAAACATTTATGCCACAAACAATTTGATTCAACAAGTAAGAACAAACATAAATACTATGTTTGAAAAGACCTTTTGTGAGATCGCTTTTTCCCACAAATATTTTGTTCTTTACTTTTTATAACTTTCTCAAATACAGTCATTCTTTTAGAGTCAACACCTTGCCATATGTCCTTTTCAGAAGGACCTTTTCATAACATTCAATTTGTTATAGAATTACCCATGACCATAGTCTCATCGGTCCAATAAGGGCAATATGACACAAATGTTTGTTTTACAACACAAACATAACAAATCACTTTTCACCAATGTTCATGTCTATACAAATAAATTTATTTTAATAAACATATATTTTAATGAAAAATTACAATATTTTAAGTGATACTTTTTAATCAAAGAATACAATTCCTTTGAACGAGTAATATAATTTTGTGGTTTTATACTTGTCATATCATATACTAGTAAAGAGAGACTCAACGACCACAATATCAAATATACTCCAATAATTTTGCTGGTCTAACATAATACAAGAATGTCATTAAATTTCATATCTTATACTTTCAAATTTAAATTAGATAGTAAGTCTAATTTTGTCTTTATCACAAGTAAAGAATCCCTCACATTTTAAATATGTTCTCAAAAATATTTTTCAAGTATTTGAAATTATTTTTCACATATTTTTTCCCATGCTTTCAAATTGTATACCATCAAAATACACATTGGCCACACGAAGCCTTCTTTTGGAGATTTAATCCATAGGAACACCCATTATCGACACAAAATCCACTAATGTTATGTGACTGGTGTTTTTTTC
>JAJOOS010019169.1:0-11060 GCA_029582725.1 Solanum chiquidenum
TGATGTCTGAATGTCTTGAATTGGTAAACCTAATGGTGGTAGCCTTTCATGAATGAATGAATGATAGAGTATTCTAGGCTATGTCTTGAACCGGTAGACCTAATATTGTTGGCCCTTCATGATGAGTCTACGAACCAATGTGATGTTAAACCTTGAAATGGTAGACCAAATGGTGGTGGCTCTTTCTTGTGTGAAATGATGAACCTTGAAACGGTAGACCTAATGGTGGTGGCCCTTTCTAGGAAGATCAATAAGCTATCCTTAAATGTACCTTGAATCGGTAGACCAAATGATGGTAGCCCTTCATGTGTAATTTGCTTTGGGTCGATAGGCCTAATGTTGGTGGCCCTTTCAAGTACAATGATGTAATGTAAATGAAACTACTCTATGTGAATGAAGGCTAAGCACCGAGAGGATATGGTTAGATGGAGGTTCTGCCTACGTTAGGTCGGATTTCAATGAACATCTTTCATATCCCATAACTATGTGCCCACATAGGATATTAGCTAGTAGATTCCATCCAAGCTAAAATGTTACTAGTTCTACCTTAGGCAAGTAGAACACTTTTTTACGGTGTGGGGTCATACGACACCGGATTCCTTGGTTAGCTCTCATGGTCTATGTCGGTTAATACATATTCCTATCATGTGAGATGTGCATTTTGGTTTCTTGAGAAGTTCTATGAAGTGTGGGTGGTAGAATGAGATGCCATCCATGCATTGCACGAGTAGGCTTTGAGAGGGTCATAGTGAGTTCTCTAAGTCTTAATGAATAATGTAAGAAAGTCCTCTAAATGAAGTTTTTAAGGAATGTTGACTCTTAAATGCTTAATGTGAAGATGCATGCTATACTTGGGTTATATTATGAGTTATTTTCCCTTGTCATGGCTTATGAAATGTTATGTCTCTTATGTATGGATATTGTGTAAAGGTGAAAATGAATGAATGGTAAGTTCACTTTTGGTGACCTTAATGTGATGCCTTAGTGTGGATGGTGGTTTGGGACGCTATCCATACATTGCACAAGGTATAGCATGAGGGTTACTTGAGGTGAAGGTCTAAGGTGAAGGTAATGGTTTGCATGTTAATATTGTTCAAATGTGATATTATGACTTGTATGGTGATTATACTTGTAATTGATGTCTCTTCTGCTATTGTTCATGATATTTCTAAAAAGTGGCATAATGCATGGTTTCTAACCAAATGTCCCTTTTAAAGCCTGTTTTTGCATGGTCATCATACTTAGTTCATTTTTGTGTGCTAACCCATATTTCTCTTATTTTTACTACAAGTGCAGGTTCAGGAAAGTGATTGCTTCTAGCTAGAATTGAAGTTCTTGGATTGAGTTTTCCCCAAGACTTGGTATGTCCTTATGGATTCGAGGACAATAACTTTTATGTTTCCTTTTATTCATGTAATAGACAATGCTAGTCTTTTCGATTGTAAAGGGCTGGTCCCTATTATAGTTTTCAAGTATATTGTTGAGATGACCATGTGAGACTTAGACTTTCGCTGTGTCTTTGAAAGATTTTTAAATGAGTATTTTGATGGTTTGGATTTAAATAAGTTTTAATTCCGCATTATTTCTATATATCGAGTGTTATGAATGCTAAGAGGCTTGTACGAGACCCCTTCGGGGTCAAGTACGCCATGTCGCATCCGGGGTCTAGACTCGGGTCGTGACAAACTTGGTATCAGAGCATAAGATTTTGGAAATGGTCTTTAGGGTTGATGTCTCACAAGCCACGTCTAGTAGAGTCTTGTTCATCGGTGTGAATCGTGACACATCTATGAGCGAGAGGCTATAAGACGTTAGAAAGTTACACCTCTTTCATATTTTTGAAGTCGTGCCTTAGAGTTTAGCTCTATAAGTGTCATTTTCCTAACCTTTCTCTTGTGTTTATAGGATATAAATACAAGGGCTAACTCAAGAAGGATGGAAGAAGAGGTTGTTAATGAGGGAGTTCCTCCCTAAGGTCTTCAAGGTGACCAAGTTCCTCTAGGCAATCAAGGAAATCAAGTTCCATTAGATCCCCCGGCTATGACCAATTATGAAGTTAGGTCGGCTCTTTTGATGATGGCTCAAGCCGTAACTACTCAAGGTTAAGCCATGACGGCTCAAGCAAATAAGGGTGTTGAGGCTAATATGAACCCCAATGTGAGTACTATGACTTCTAGGTTGAGAGACTTTGTGAGGATGAACCCTCTAGTTTTCCTAGGTTCTAAGGTAGAAGAGGATCCCCAAGAGTTTTTGGATGAGGTGTATAAGATAGTCAATGCTATGTGAGTGACTTTTATTGAAAAAGCGGAACTTGCCGCCTATCAATTGAAGGACGTTGCCCGAATTTGGTTTACTCAATGGAAGCCCAATAGGCCGGTTGGAGCGGGTCCTATAGAATGAGAGTTGTTTAAAGAAACATTTCTTGGTAGGTACTTTCCCCGTGAGAAGAGGGAGGTATCAACCTTAGGCAAGGTAACATGAATGTTCAAGAGTACTCCTTGAAGTTTACCCAATTGTCTAAGTCTGCCCCATCTTTGGTGTCAAACCCTAGGGATGAGATGAGTCGCTTTGTTACCGGTATATCTGACCTAGTTGAGGAAGAGTGCCATATGACGATTCTCCATGATGAGATGAACCTTTCTAGAATTATGGTGTATGCTCAATCTATTGAGGAGTCTAAACTCAAGAGGAAGAGTAGAGATTTGAAGAGGTCTAGGCCCGATGAGCAAGGTCAACCTAGGTTCAAAAAGAGGGCTCCAAACCAAGATTCTTCAAGTGCTCCTAAGGTTAAACAAGAGAGAGATGGTGGGCCTCAATATTTTAAACCTACTTGCCATAATTGTGGAAAGAAACATTTTGGGAAGTGCCAAGCATGTACTAGTGGGTGCTATGAGTGTGGAAAGAATGATCACCAAGTGAAAGATTGTCCTACTCTTACGTCTAGAGGAAGGAAGGACAAACAAGCTTCTCTTAGTGGCTCGGATCTTGATGCTCCAAAGAAGAATCATTTCTATGTGCTTCAAGCTAACAAGGACAAAATAGCTAGTCCAGATGAAAGCACCGGTAAGTAATAGTTCTTTATGGTCATGAATGTCTTGTTGAAGTTCCTATGTTATTTTTCATGATTAGCCTTAGTGGGGTTTTCTCCTAAGTGGGGGATGGTATGTTGAATAGTAGGTTGTGGTGAGTTTTGATATCCTTGTCACTTTCTTCTATTCCTATTCAAGCTTGAAACCAAGAGTTCCTTGTAGCTTGTTTCATGTTTTGAAGTCATGTGTGAATATGTGTTTCCATGGTCTCCTTATGTTATGCATGTTTTAATGGAATTTATGTTTATATGAGAAAATGAGCTTTCATGATTTTGTTCCTCATGTTGATATGCATCTATGATGAGTTGCCTAAATATTTCATGAGTTGACTTATAGAGCATGTTTTAATGTGTTCTTGAAAAGAGATGCATAAATTGCCTTATGATGTTGTAATGAGTATGATGTAAGTTGGAGAAGGAAGTTCTTCTAACGAAATGAGAAATGTTGATGTTTTTGGTGCATAATGAGTTTGTAAAAGTAGTTCCTACTTTCTTGAAAATGCATTGAGTTTATTGATGTGGAGTTAATGTTTCCTCCTATGATTATGCATTTGTATTGATGTGTCATGATTGTTGGGCTTCTAGTCTTGAGTCGTTATTTACTTAAGGTGTTTAAAGTGTCATTCGAGGACGATGTTCCTAAGTAGGGGATATGTAACGACTCGGAAAATGATAGGTTAAACTAGAGCCTAAACGTGGGGGTTAACGTCAAGAGTTAAGGGCAAGGGCTCAAGGTTTTGGGTGTAGGCCATGGTGAGGGGCCAAGGCTGCCTAAAAAACTAGGCCTAGCCACTGCCTCACATCACCACGAGGGTCATCACTCGTGGTGGCAAGGCAGTGTGCCCTAGTTTGGTGCCAAGTAAAGGCTCCTCTTCACGAGCCACTTCACGACTCATGGTCATGACCATGGGCCGTGGGAAGGCTCGTAGGGTTCCCTTAGCTTGGTGGGGATGTTGCAAAGTTGAGGAGCTACTGGTAAAGGGACCACGGGCACCACCACGGGTCGTGGTGCCCTTGATGAGGTGTGAAGGTGGGCGTGAGGGTGTCTTGGTGTTGAGGCTCCAAGGCCTTGCATCCATGAGTCTAAGGCTAGACCATGACCTCTACCACGACTCGTGGTGTTGACCACGGATCGTGGGAGGCTTCGTGATCATGACTTGGCCTCATGAAGGCCTGGCAAGAAATTGGAGCCACTGCCTAGAGGACCACGGGCGCCACCACGGGCTGTGATCCCCTTCACGGACCATCCAAGTGGTCGTGAGCCTGGATGGGGGTTGCCAAGTGAGGTCCTTTTTGGTAATTTCTTATTTAAGTTGTAATGTTAAGGGGTCATTTTAAATAGATATACATTATATATATATATATATAGTTTTAAGTCTTTTAACACCTATTTTACCTCATTATTAAAAAGACCCAAATCAAAACCCCATATTTCTTCCTCTCTCAATATTTCTCTCTCTAACTCAAGGAAGAAGAAGAAGTGGGAGCTAGGATTTGGATTCAAGGTGTTTCTTCATCAAATTTCTTGGGGAATCTTAGACAAGGTATGGTGATCCTTCATCTAGGGTTAGCTTTCACCCTAGAGTCAATTTCAAAGAAGTTTTCAAAGTTTTCAAGTTCATGACAAACCAAGGGTTTTACTCAATCTCATGGGTTCTTTCTTCAAACAATTTCAAATGGTGACTAATGTCATATTATGATTGTATTGATGTTTAATTGATGATTTAAGATGAAAATACTCTGTGAACCCATGATTTCTCTCAATTCCTAAATTGTGCCTTTATGAAGTGAGTTTATTGATTATGAAAGCTTATGATTGTAATATGTCTAAATTTCTTTGGGTTATTGAATTATATCATTATATATGCCTTAATTATGGTAAATTGTTGGTGTATTGATGATTTGAGATTTATGGCCTTGAAGGCAAGTTATGACTAAATTTCATGTTGAAGTAGAATTGTGTTTGACCTATTGATCCACTTGAAAGGTGGATGTGTTTACTTACTAAGTATATGAATGAGAATCTAATGAAGTTAAGGTGATCTTGTTGTGAATGTAAATGGGTTATTATTGAAAGGCTATTTCTCAATTTGACACTCATGTATGGTGATGATGGAATGTGAAGTGTTATCTTCTATATATAGTATATCTTGAATTGGTAGGCTTAGGCATCGTTTTCTTGTATGATGAATGTATCTTGACTTGATGTCTGAATGTCTTGAATTGGTAAACCTAATGGTGGTAGCCTTTCATGAATGAATGAATGATAGAGTATTCTAGGCTATGTCTTGAACCGGTAGATCTAATGTTGGTGGCCCTTCATGATGAATCTAGGAACAAATGTGATGTTAATCCTAAGAACGGTAGACCTAAATGGTGATGGCCCTTTCTTGTGTGAAATGATGAACCTTGAAATGATAGACCTAATGGTGGTGGCCCTTTCTAGGAAGATCAATAAGCTATCCTTAAATGTACCTTGAATCGGTAGACCAAACGGTGGTGGCCCTTAATGTGTAATGTGCTTTGGGTCGGTAGGCCTAATGTAGGTGGCCCTCTCAAGTACAATAATGTAATGTAAATGAAACTACTCTATGGGAATGAAGGCTAAGCACCGAGAGGATATGGTTAGATGGAGGTTCTCCCTTTGTTAGTTCGGATTTCAATGAACATCTTTTATATCCCATAACTATGTGCCCACATAGGATAGTAATTAGTGGATTCCATCCAAGTTGAAATGTTACTAGTTCTACCTTTGGCAAGTAGAACAACTTTTTATGGTGTGGGGTCATACGACACCATATTCCATGGTTAGCTCTCATGGTCTATATCGGTTAATGCCTATTCCCATCATGTGAGATGTGCATTATGGTTTCTTGAGAAGTTCTATGAAGTATGGGTGGTAGTATGGGATGCCATCCATGCATTGCACGAGTAGGCTTTGAGCGGGTCATAGTGAGTTCTCTAAGTCTTAATAACTAATGTAAGAAAGTCCTCTAAATGAAGTTATTGAGGACTGTTGACTCTTAAATGCTTAATGTGAATATGCATGCTATACTTGGGTTATATTATGAGTTATTTCCCCTTGTCATGGCTTATGAAATGTTATGTCTCTTATGTATGGATATTGTGTAAAGGTGAAAATGAATGAATGGTAAGTTCACTTTTGGTGACCTTAATGTGATGCCTTAGTGTGGATGGTGGTATGGGACGCTATCCATACATTGCACAAGGTATAGCATGCGGGTTACTTGAGGTGAAGGTCTGTAATGGTTTACATGTTAATATTGTTCAAATGTGATATGATGACTTGTATGATGATTATACTTGTAATTGATGTCTCTTATGCTATTGTTCATGATATTTCTAAAAAGTGGCATAATGCATGGTTTCTAACCAAAATGTCCCTTTTAAAGCATGTTTTTGCATGGTCATCATACTTAGTACATTTTTGTGTGCTAACCCATATTTCTCTTATTTTTACTACAAGTGTAGTGTTGTTCCCCAATATACACGCAAGTGTACATGGTCGCTCAAGTAATATAGATTCTTAAAGAAACGAGTTATCGTTCCTAAGGGACTTATGATTAACTTATATCCAACACTTAACTCCACAAATAAAATAGAAGTAACCGTTTCAGAGATGGCGATGACTGTTAACTACTACTAATTATGAACAAAATAAATGTAACTAAATGTGAACCAATTTAAGGTGATGTTTCAAGCATGTAAAAGACAATTCCAGGGCTGTAGCATGCAATGAATCTCATGTATCATATTATTGGCTTAGAACTAATTTTTAGTCGTCAAGTTACTGATTTACAGTGTTAATTGTATGAGTCGGGTTCACACCTCTAGTCGCCTACCCCAGTTAGCTTTATCACTACATCGTTGAGCGGGGATAAATAGACTAACTGGCGATCATTTATATTTCATCCTATTTCGTAACCAAACGAGTTGTTCGTCCGGGCGTCACTCCTGAACACAAATCACCTCAACTTAATGGTCGATCAAGCTCTCTATATTTTCTGGTCTATCTAACCTCTCCTCTCCCGATTCAAGTTTAGACAATATATTTATCTTATGGTGATCAATCATAAAACACTAAAACAAGAATATAGAAGTAACTTATAATAACAACAAAGAATTAATTCAACAAGCCTTTAATATTCAACAATTGATTCGTAGCTACAGCCCAAGAACTAAGGCGTTTAGCCACTCATGCTATTAGAAAACCAAAAAATACAATTGTTCATGCGATTTCTGGAAATAGAAGAGTTAAAAAATCAAAACCTATTACAAACGTGAATACTTGCTCTTGCACACCCAATAAAACTCGAACCCTAATAATGGAGCCCTAAGGGTCTATTTATAATGGTACTGTAACACCCCGTATCCGAAACAGACCAAAAATGCAGATTTTGAGAAGTTGCAGGTGCAACCCACGGTTGCCATCCACGGACCATAGGTCATACCACGACCCGTGCTGGTGGTCCGTGGTTCACCACTGCAATCCCTCTCCAGCCAAGCTCAGAAAATCGGCGAAGTCTCGACTCACAGACAGACCCACGGTCCGTAGATCAGACCACGATCCGTGGATAAAGACCTCTTTTACCTATCCTCTGACACGAACTACGGTCGACTAGCACGGACCGTCGTTCGATCCACGGTCCGTAGATCTGACCATAGATGAGGGTCAGCAGCCAGTTAGCTGAAAATTGTTGATGGGTCAACTTCATATGATCATAACTATTAGTACAAAAGTAATTATGTATCCCATGACCTATGGTAAGATAGATAATTGAGTCCTCTTTCCAATGCCACCTAGTTTTCTAAAATCCGACCTTCGAGTAAAAAGTTATGCTCGTTTTAGTGAAGCCATGTCGGGCAGACTCGACCTACGACTCCAATCGACGGACCGTCGATTGACCTACGGCCCGTCAATCCAATCCGTCGGTCACTCCGACAACAGTTACGTCAGGGATTTTTTGGTCTTTTCCTATTTCGTTTAACCCCTAAGATACGTCGTTTAGACCCTAAATCATGAGGTTTTAGTCAAATTAAGCCTAGAAACATAACTAGAATTTATCCAAGTCAATTCATTAATCAAAACTTAGAAAATTAGAAACAAGAGAGGAGAAAAAGGTCAAGAACTCTAGTTCAAGAACGCAACAAGGTTCCTTCAGTTCCAGCCCCGAAATCGAAAAATTTCTTCGTGGAATTCGTCACCAGGTATGTGGGATTTCACTAGTGGGTTCCTTTCGCTCATTAGGTCCCTAGAATTTAGTCAGTTTCTTGATTCCCTTATTATGAATAGACCTAGGGTTTCTAGAATTACAACAGATTACCATGAATTAGTTATTAACATGTTCCAAATCAGATTATCATTTTATTACATCGTTTCTCACATGAATTTCAGAACCCTAGCTATGTATTTATTTAGTTCTTGAATTACACATGCTAGGTCAGATATCTCAGTTATTTATTTATACATGCCTCAGTTATTAATGCATCATTATCAGATTAATTGTTGCATTCTCAATTTGCATGTTCAGTTTTGAGCTATCCAGTATTTACAGAAATTCAGTCATAACCAGTTAACCACTTAATTCATTGGGAGTAAATAATACCGAGTTGGACTAGGGTTCAGCGTACCCATATGGTCCCAGAACTACGAGCCACGTAGGTGTAAGTCCCCTCTGTGGGCAATATCAGTTTAGTGATCATGCCAGCATGCCTTTATACCTCTGGCAGGGTATATTGGGTCCTTTCGATGGGCATATACATCGGACTCCACATTTAGCTCATGTGGTTTTATGTCGATTATTAGTAGCTCCCACAGTTCAGTCAGATTCCATTGCATTGACCATTTATCAGTATATTCAGTATTTAGTCTCAGCATGTTATAAATTGGTCATTGTATCCAGTTAGCTCAGCATTCAATATCTATATCATGTTCAGATTATTTCTTTGCTTATATGCTTTTTTCAGTTATATGTTATTTCAGCTTTACTTTATCCTGCATGCTCAGTACCTTTCAAGTACTGACGCATACGTGCACTACATCTTCTCGTGATGTAGGTTCAGGTTCTCAGCATCCAGATCACACTTAGATCGGTTCCCGATCTCCATTTCAGCAGAATCAGTGGTGAGTTCTCATTCCTCGAGGACAATAGTCATGAGTTTCTTTTCATTATTTTTAGTCTTTAGTTTCAGTTTTGCTAGACTTAGCTGGGGCCTGTTCCAGTATTTCTAGTCAGTTAGAGGCTATTTTCAGACATAGTTAGATTTAGCTTAGGATTGAGTTAATAACTTCTTTGTATTAAATTCATCAGTTTTCATATATCTTAGTTATAGTATATGGGTATTCCCCATCTCTTCAGTTTATTTATGATTTAGCTTCCGCATCAGTTTATTATCTTTAGTATGCTCATGATCATGCCAGCAGGGTTAACTTGGGATCACTTGTGGTCCTAGGTCCCGTGTCCGCATCTCGGGGGTAGCTCGGGGCGTGATAAACTTTGTATCAGAGCATTAGGTTTAAGAGTCCTAGGATGTCTGAAAAGCCGCACTAAGTAGAGTCCTTTTCATGGGTGTGAAGTGCACCACATCTAATGAGAGGGAGGCTATGGAGTGTCTTAGGAAAACTACATTTTCTTGATATTCTTATCGTGCGTTGGTATGATCTCCTTTCTAATCCATCGTTATGCGCTTGAAATCATGCCTCCTCGTAGAGCTTACGCAAGTAATGCTAATGCACGCAATGCTAACGCAGTTCCTTTAGTCTCAGATCAGGAAGTTTCGAATGCAGAATTTTGGAATGCCAATTTTTGCTTTTGGCTTAGATATGACCAACCAGAACAATCAGCAGGTTCCAGTTCCTACTAATATAAAGGATGGATTAGTGGCAGCTAGAGTTTGAGATTTTGTTAGGATGAATCCGCCTGAGTTTTTAGGGTCACAAGTTGGTAAGAACCCACAAAACTTCATCGATGAGGTTTAGAAAATCTTTGGACTGATGCAAGTGACTAGTAATGGTAGGGTTGAGTTGGCATCCTACCAGCTTAAGGATGTGGCTCACGTATAGTTCACTCAGTGAAAAGACAACCGGGGCTACTTTGTCTTTTGTAACTCCTTATATAACAGTAATCTTAGGTGTCAGTCCAGAAACTCTCTCAGAACCCTTCTCAGTCTCTACTCCAGTCGGTGACCCAGTTATAGCTAGACGGGTATACATAAATTCCCCTGTCACAGTCTCTCAGAAAGTCACCTCAGCAGATCTTGTAGAGTTAGAAATGGTAGACTTTGATGTCATTCTAGGCATGGATTGGTTACATTCCTGTTATGCCTCAGTCGATTGTAGAGCTAGGATTGTTCATTTTTAGTTTCCAAACGAACCAATCCTAGAATGGAAATGTTGTAGCTTAGCGCCTATAGGTCGATTCATTTCTTACCTTAAGGCTAGAAAGATGATTTTTAAGGGTTATCTCTATCATCTAGTTCGGGTTAAGAATTTTAGTTCCGAATCTCCAACTCTTGAGTCAGTCCCTGTAGTCAATAAGTTTCCAAAAGTGTTTCTAGAAGATCTTCCCGAAGTTCTTCCCGATAGGGAAATCGACTTTGCAATTGATCTACTTCCAGATACCAGCCTATTTATATCTCTCCTTACATAATGGCTCCAATTGAGCTTAAGGAATTGAAAGAGCAGTTGAAAGACCTTCTAGATAAGGGCTTCATCTTACCTAGTATTTTGCCATGGGGTGCACCAGTGTTGTCCGTAAAGAAGAAATATGGTTCTCTCAGAATGTGCATTGACTATAAATAGTTGAACAAGGTCACAATCAAGAATAAGTATCCCATCCCCAGGATTGATGACTTGTTTGACCAACTTCAGGGTGCTAGTCATTTCTCAAAGATAGACCTTAGATCAGGTTATCATCAGCTTAAAGTCAGAGATAGTGACATTCTGAAGACA
>JAJOOS010019171.1:0-10482 GCA_029582725.1 Solanum chiquidenum
TGAATTTTAGCTAAAGCAATTCGGTCAATTTCCCTAAAGCATTACCGTCTTATGTTCATAAATGAAAATATGTTACGTTGTTTCTCTTTTACTCCTCTATTTCAATTTTCTAATTGACATATTTAAACCACACGACTAATATTTGACATATTTTAAATTTTAAATCATAATTTTTTCAACTTTCTAATTGACATATTTAAACCACAAAATTAAAAAATGTTTTAGTATATTTAACATATTTAAAATTTAAAATTACAAATTTCAACAATCTTTTTTACTTTCTAAAACTTTGTATCAAATCAAAATATATAGAACAAAACTATGAAACGGTGGGAGTAACTTTTATTATTTATTGTAGTGCTTTGTAAAGGAAATCTTTTGCTTTTTAGGTTGGTCATTTACCTGGAAACCTCCCTAGGCAGATACATAGACACTACTTTATTGATTTCTTTATATATTTTGAGAGGAATTGACGAATTGTGGTGCTTAATACTAAAGTAAAGCTGTCAATTTATGCCTTTTGAGACCTTATTTTGAAATATTCAAAACCTTTTCGTGGCAAATGTGCCATCTAACTTGGACAAATACCAAAAACATAAACCCGATTAAATAAATGGAAAAAATTATACATCTATGCTATTCAAATGTATGTTGATCAAATTTGAACGAAACATTTAAGAGAAAGTGAATTTAAGAAACTTAGATAAAATATTATTCTAATCAAATTTTCTGGCAAAAAAGATTTTTCCATTATTATATTTAAGAGAAAGTGAATTTAAGAAACTTACAATTGTAATTTTTCGCGAACAAGATCTTTTTACAGATTCAAAGGTGCTAAATGAACTAATTGGACTGAATTTGAGCAAATCATGATGAATTGAGTTAATAAATAGACGAGTTATTGACTCATCCAAAAGTTACTCTAACAAAATAATGAATCAAAGTTCAACCATCTCAATTCTTATTAAATTTTAATATCATTGATATTTAACAAGTATCAATTTGAAAAGTTAAAATAAAATAAAATATTAAGAACATTAAATATCGAGTCCCACGATATATAATCTCGAATCCGCATTTGCCAGCGAATTATGGTAATTATAATCGCAAGAGATTTTAGTACTAACATTTTCTTTTTTCCCATAACGTAAAGCAGTCAGACTTTATTAAAAGCAAGTAAAACGACGTTCCTTATAATTAAACACTTGTCAAACTTTGAACTGCTTTTCAAACCTCTGAAAACGCTTCAACGTGTCATTTAAATTCATCATAATTTCCTTCAATATCTTAGGTTTTTTTTATTTCTGAAATAGACTAATTTAAAACTTGGGTTGATATAATCCAAATTGATCAACAAGAATTAAAAAATATATTATGTATTTAAACAATTATAAAAATGAAATAAATAATTTAAAACTTAATAAGAGTTGGGAAGAATGAGTTATGAACCAAGTTTTAGCTTATTTCAACTCAAGTCATTTATTAACTCAATTCATTTAGATTCGTATAAATTCAACCCAACCTCACTTACACATTGTTTGGATGGTTGTTATCCATTGTATTATATTGTATTGCTAGTTTAACTATCACGTTTCTTTTGATTGTTACTTAAATTTCATTGTATTGTATCGTATTTTTTTACTTAACGACAAAAAGACTTACGGAACGATCGATTTGGTGTGATCGCGTCGTTACCTTAATATTTTCTTTTCATTTTGTTCTTTATTTATTATTTAATAATCATATCTCACCTTTTATCTTACATTTTCATAGTTACCCTACTTTTCTTGTAGGTTTATCATTTAAACTATGAATGTGTGATATTATGTAACGATGAGAATGATACAATTTATCCATATACTGTATTTATTAAAACAATACAATATAATATAATACAATACAATATATTATGAAACAATACGTAACAACCATTCAAACAAAGTAGTATTTAACATCGCTAGTGTCTGCTGAAGGAAACATTTACCAACCAGGACTTAGGACCATATTAAGATATGAAAAGATATATTATACGAAAGGAAAAACATATATGTTTCCAGATAGTGCAGGAGAATAGATATTTTAAAAGTTGTTAATTTTCCTAAAACAAGTGCCCACAGAAAAATAATAATAATAGTACGTACCTCTTGGCTTTTATTCGTGGTCCATTTCTGGCCACAGTAGGTGCATTATAGACTTTATATTGCACAAAATTTTCTTAAAACCATGAGTAGGGAAGGTACAATATCAAAGTGTTCATCTCTTTCTTGCCAAGACTTGCCCATACGTAAACTCCCTTTTTGAAAAATAATAAAGTAGCCTACTATTACTTTTTTATTTTGGAAGGTTTGCAATAAAAATTATCATAAGACTTATGAAAACTTTAAACAGAAAGTAATTCCAATACCTAAAGCTACCCTCCATATACAACAAAAAAAATGATTTCTTGTTTTTCTTTTAATATTTTATTATTTTGTGATCTTTCCTCCACACCCACCCATATTAACAAAGAGTGCTTAAAAAATTTATCGATATTAGTTAATTATAATTGGATCCAATGTCACTATAAATATTAGGAACATTTACAAAGAATGTTAGCTAATTGCCACTAAGAAAATATATTTAGCGGCAATTAAGTTACCGCTAAAGATTATTTTTGGTGTAGTGATACTAGACGGTATAGGAATATATTTTTAATTAATCACTTGGCTGGCTCCCAAAAGTTCCCTGAAATTTGAATATTCAGGTACTCATCCAGTTCTCTTCTGTTCCTATAGATAAAGGGAGAGAAAAACAATAAATAGCCATTAAAATTTCTGAATTAAATTAATGTAACCAGGAATAGTCTGAAAAAACAAGAAGTGCAAGTGTGATCCTTTTCTACTTGTTTGAAATTAAAATTATTCTTCAAATTTCAGATAAGATACTTGAATTTCACAATTTCTTCGTCTACTAGATTTACATTAAAAAATAAATAAATATTTTAGCAAATCTTGATCCAGTAAGATGAATCACAAGTACTTATCCAACAGTACACTGCCGTATACAATTTCCTTATGTGATAATGTTTTAATTAATGTAAAAGGTTGACACATAATACTCATATCCACTACGTACATTACTTGTTTTTTGTGTGGTTTGATTAACATACGTTACAAACTCTTTCCTCTATAATTGAACGACACTTTCGGAGAACTGTACCCTTTAGGCTCTAGTCCCCCCCCCCCTTTTTTTTTGAAAAAAAAAACTTTACGCCACTTTGGTTTTTGTCCAAGTTAGTGTTAAATGTCCATTATTAGATGAGGAAAAAAAAAGGGTAAATTACGCGAATAAGCAAATATATACTAATTAATATAGTTATAGTTTAGCTAATTTACAATTCGTCGCTAACATTTAGAGTTAATTACGTGGGTTGTAGTTCGAGTTTGTATAATTAGCCACATTTTATATAATTCGTCACAAATAATTCTTTGTTTGATTTTGTATCTGTATATGATGGCGATTTCCTTTGGTTTTGCAGTTTTATCATCAAATATATTCAATTCTTTTTTTGTATAACTTTTTAAAGTTTGTATAAACGTGTAGTTTTTGAAATTTGCATAATATAATTTGTTTAACTTTTGTATAATTAATATAATTTGTATAACTGTTTAAAGTTCAAATATTTGTGTTATGATAAATTTGTTATTTCGAGTTTTATCATATTTATATCAAATACGGACGAAAAAAACTTAATTATACAAATACACACAAATTATAAAAACGTACCTGCAAATTATACAAATGAATAAGCTATAGCTACAACCGTAAATATGCAAATTATAACTAAGAAACCTAATTAAATTTATTATAATGACTATTTGCGAGATTTTCCCTGAAAGAAACTACATTATCTCCTTATATGATTGTGAATAATTAGTCCTCATTTTATTAGCTAGCAGCTGGAATTGAATTGGCTAGATCAACAATCTATTTTACTAATATGTTATGTTATGACTTATGAGAGTCATACATATTCATATTCTTGATTTAATCAGTATTGGAAACTATATTATATTAGTACCTTTATTAGTTAATTGGTGCATTAATTTGTGTTTGACATAGTACAATAGTCCTGGCGACAATTAGAGTTTGGAGTGTCTTAGCCAAACTAACGAACAATATTTGTAGACGATATTTTTGGAGAATTAACTTTAATCAGCAATTTTTATTTTCCAACTCCAGGTTAATTCATAACAATAATAATAATACTCCAATTAAGCCAAATAGTCGACCATCCAATCAAGGAATTTGTTGATGCAAAATTTCAGGACTTAAGCCTTGAATGTATTGATTATTATCATCACATTAATTTATAAACTCTTAACATTATTTTATTTTGGATTTTCGATCTTCTCTTCTAAAAATTTCCCAAATACAGAAAAAAAATAAAGCACTCCAAATATTTAAGCAAAGGCAGAAGCTTCTCTTCTCAGATCTCTGTAGAATCGAGAAATGAATTCATCAGCTTTCTCATCAACGTGGCTGATCATCATGTCACCGTTATCAGCTTCTGTTAAAGGAAAAGGCGAGTCAGTAATCCTTAATTGCCTCACCGTTGGAGTCCTTCCAAATCCAGGCAAAGCAGGTGATGCGGTTTCGCTCTGTAGCATTTCTAATGCCTTCAAAACGGCAGCGTTCATCATTGAAACGTCGTCGTGTTCAGGCTTACTAGTGCGTTTGTTGATGTTGAAGGGGAGGTGAAAAGCCGGGCTGTTACTGCAGCTGAACTCGTAATATTCTTTTGAAGTTGATTGATGATTATTATTATTATGGCCCTGGAACATCAGATTTTGGAACGCCGCTTTTCCAGCAATCTTACCACGTTTCATTAATAAGTTGAGATCGAACATTAGTTTCCTCTTTGATGATAATCCTTTTCTCAACATGAAGTAAGCCACTCGGACTATCTTCCAGAACTTTTTTGCTATCACTGGCAAATTTTGATCCATTTTTTCTCTCTAAAATATATTGGGATTGTGAGTTTTTGTTGGTTATTCACTTAAGAGAGAACTTTAATTTAGAGGAGATGTAGTGGTACTATATTATGAGAAGCAATGAGGTAGTGGTATATATAGGGGGGGGCTTTTCATACAAAGGGAAGTGGATGTAGTGAAGTAATCTATATGTTTAAAGTTTTAAAGTTGACACGTTTGGGTATGGACCACTTAATTTCGACTTCATTCAATATTCTAATAGTCCAATTATTAGTGGAGATTTTCAACATCCAGCTTTAGGCTCGACCTTTAAGTCATTTTCACCCATCAAAGAAATTTCCCAATTTTTTCCATCTCCTTTCACATGGATTACAAATGGCATTAGCGGGGTGAAAAATGCGGCTTGAGCTGAATTGGCCGGTTAAAATAGGTTAAATAAATAATTGAGTGTGTCGTTAAATTGTTCAATGACTATTTGGTCCGAGATGAATTGGATCCAAATCAACTAATTAAGTTTAAATTTCTTAGTTTGTATTTTCATAATTTGTGCAATTACCTAATTATCCTTTATTAATGTTATATAATATAACATATCAGATAAAAAATTAAGTCTTTTGTAAAAAATTTAATAAGATTTTACTTTGGTTAAAATTAACTACATATTTAGCAAAAATTAACCGAACTTTTTAGATGGACTGAACTGAACTAAAAGTGATGTGTTATTAGATTGACAGATTAGGTGTGTCATATATATCTTCTTAAGGGACTTCAATTATCCAACCTTACTTTGCAATTCATTGAGTTTAGATGTTAATTAACCTAAAAGTTTGATGCCTTTAATTTTGAACACATCAGATTACAAATTATACATCTGGCCTTAATCCTATCTTCTGAAACTTTTTTTTTTTTTGTAGAACCACATAATGGATAATTAAGGGAACACATAATTGCCACAACTCATAATGAATATGAAGCTTTTTAAAAAAATATATTTTTGGTTACTTGTGCTGTATTTTGCATAGTTTACTAATTATATGTATAGTAGTAGTAATAAAATATAAACTTCTTCCTCTATGATTGAGCATTATTTTTGGAGAGTTGTACCCTTTCATCCCTCTTTTTTCTTGGCAGACCATAAAAGAGTAGATTTTGTACGAGAATGAGAAAAGGAACAACACTATGGGTGTGTTTCCGTACGAAGCAAAAATGTTTTGTGATTTTTTTATAATTATTTTGTTGTGTTCGTTGCATAAGCAAATTAAAATATAAATATGTTATTCTAAAATTACTTTGTATATAATATAAACGAATATTATGAGAATGAGGGTTATTGTAGGTTGTGGGATGATGAAACTACGAGAGTGAGTTGTGTTGGAGGATAATGAAGACACAATGTGATACGTCACTTGTGGACTTGTTTCCCTCTTTTCACGCTAGGAAGTCATTTCCACATTTTAAGTAAATTTGCTTTCCTATAGAAAATATTTTCAAATATTTTTTTTTTAATGTAAAAAAAATGGAAACATGACAGAAATTAAATTAAAAAATCAAACGCCCACAAGGTTAAGAGCCTTGCGCTCTACCAACTGAGCTAGACGGGCTGGATAAAAATCTAAGTACCTAATACTTATATAATATCTATTGTGATCTGACATTTCAAGTGAGTTTGATTACTTGTAAATACATTTGTTAAAAGGCATAAGTATAATTAAATGGATCTAAATAGCAACCTTATCATTTTATGTTCTTTTGTACCTAGCACAATAAATATATGTATCTGTATCAAACTCCAATATATTACCTTAGGCATATTGTTTTCTCTCAAAAGCATGACAATTGACATATTATAAGCAAAATATCCTTTCACAAATATTGCTGCCGATGAGCCGATCAATTAATTAGTCTACAAATTCACCATCATGTATTGACTTTAGATAATTTTTTGTAATTTTTTTTACAGATTAAAAAAAAAAATAGACACTTTCCTTGGGAAGGGAAAATGAGAATATTAAAGAAGTACTAGTGTGCTTTTACATAATGGCCGAATTATTTATGATTATTTCTGCACGTAAATAAAGTAGTAAATTTGTGGCCTGTAAAGTTTTTGTATGAAAAATTAGGTTTTCATAAACAAATTGTAAGACTTTTTACAAACACAAAGTTACAAACTCCAAAAGCAAAAGCGACTCTCCCGCAAAACATCTGAAAATTGAGTATACTCATAATTTTTACTTGTCCACTATTTTAAAAATAAATTTATATTTTTGTTTCACTTTTAATAAATCAAGAAAATATTTTTTCTTTATATTTTATCTTTACTATTATTAATTATTTATTCTCTAAATCAAGACCTAATACTAAACATCAATTAATATGAATAAAATACTTATATAGACCATTATTTCTTAAAAAGCGTACAACATCCAAAATGAACAAGTAGAATAAACAGAGAGAGTATTTTGAGAAAAGTATTTTTATTTTATTTTTGTGGGGGGTGTTTACTCTTAAATTATTGAATTCCACTGACTAAATCTCTCTTTCGTATTTCTTTTTTCTTTACTTTTTTAAGTTTATGTATTTTAATTATATACTTGAAAATATTGGATCCTCTTTGATTTATTTGGCTTCCAAAAGTTAAGGCACTCATGTAGTGTGAGTCCTCTTTCCGTATTGCAAATAAATTAATGGAAAGAAAACAATACAAGGACTATAAACTATAATTCAATATGTGTGTGACGATGTACCATTCAATTTCTGAAACGTGGCACAATTTTAAAGAAAAACAACATTTTATTCAACTAGCAGATAAAGTACTTGAATTTAACAATATTTTCTCCATGCACCCTTACCTTTAGTTAAAGGGACTTCACTTGTATATCCAGCAAATTGTTTTGTACCCACTTAGGAAGTTTTTGTTCTTAATTATCACTTTTCTAATTTCTTCTTTTACTAGTGTTTGTTCTTTATGCAAATTAGAAATCGACCCTATCATGCATGATCCGAATTCAATCGGAACTTCAATGCGTGCTTCGAATACCAGGTGGAAAGCTAAAAAGAAAAAGATTATTATAAATGAGAAAGAACGTCCAACACAAAATAGTGGCTATTACCATAAACCAAAAATAACCCTTTAAAGGCTTGCGAAGTACGACGGGAACTTAAAGGGCCATATCTTATAACAAAGCACATTCAAGCGCTGGCCCAGTACAGACGCCCAACCCAAACACACATTCCAACCCTAATTATTTTTTTTATTTTTTTTGAGAAACTATCTAATTACACAAATATTCCTATCATATTTACTATTTTTTCATACAGTTTGAAAAGATTACATTTTATCTCACTATTTAATAATTTTATACTAGATTTCAAGTTAGATACACGTGAAATCACTCTAGATACACACTATATACATGTATCTGGGTGATACGTATACATTTAGAATATATACCATATACTGATATAGAGAGTGACAAGCGATCGAGATGGAAGGGAGGCAAGCTATATTTGTCTATGTATCTCAAATACGTGTGAATCTACTGGGATATAGTGCATTTAGTATAAATTACAGCTAACTTTGATCCCATATCTACCAAGATACTTATATCTAAACGTATTTGAATGCACCAAAATCTGAGAATAATATTGCAAACTAATGTGTATCTAAGTAATTAGTTCCTTAACTAGTAGAATTTCTGTAAGTTACCTTTGTTCCATGGGTAAACGTTCAAGGTAAAAAAACCATATATTTCTTGTAAAACTTGAAATTTTGCCTATAAAACAAGCGAGATTAAAAGTTCAAGACCACCCACATCTACATTTTGTTTGTAGTGATCTATGGCATAGCCAATATCCCTTATAATACTTTTTTAACATTTAAATAATTTTATATCTTATTATAGATTGTTACAAAACCATATGCGTAAACAAGGATAAATGCGCATTGTTGTTTCTTACCAATGGACAATATTGTTTTTTTTTTCACTTTGAATAATTTACCACTCAACTACATATGCTCTTTCATAAAATATTTTCATCCTTTTTATTTATACTCTTAAACGGTAATTTTGCACTTCAAATATCATCCATGTCTGTCGTTTTTTGTTAAAAAAACTAATTGAAACACCGAATAGCTTTTGTGCAAAAAAAAAAAACAGATCGACCGGGTTGATTTTCCCTGGATTTTTCTGGACCCACCTTATCCGTCGTTTTTCTGTCCGTGGTTTTTTTCATTATTTTTATTTTTTAGTAATGACAAACACTTGATAATATAATGAAGAATTAGAGCAACATCATTTACCAGCAGTATTTCTATTTATTGAAAGAAAACTGTCACAAAGTAAACAATTGAGCACACAATCATACTAGTTTTAGGAAGAAAACGAGCACTTCGAGTGAACTAGTGAAGAAAATTATGAATGTGAGTGATTTAAAACTAAATTGGATTTTCAGAAACAATATCTCTACCTCCACGAGTTAGTGGTAGTGATAAGATCTACGTATATTTTACCATCACTTGTCGGATTTCACTGGATATGTTGTTATTGTTGTTGTTAAAACTGAATTGAATGAATGAAATCACTTAGGGATCAAAGCACAAGCTTATACTTGTCACAAGCACCCCTTAGCTATGCAAAAATTGATCGAGTAAATAATGTGTTTCCTTAACCAAGACATAATAATTCTAATTTGCATGTCTAATCATTAATCACGAAAATTTCTACAGGAGTAACAAATTGAGTACGTTGCTTAGTACAGCTCGATCTATCGCCACTGTAATTGATGAAATAATAAAGGATAAATCTCCCCATTAATATTCCGGACTGAGCAACTAGGTTTAGGAGAACAAGTAATCCACATTGCAATACACTTTAGCCAATTATTTTGACTCGAAAAATAGTTTGATGACTTTATTGTTATAGTAAGTAAAATTTAATGATTTACCGTTATAATGAGTAGAATTCAATTACTATATATAACGGGATGAATTTACTATTATAGTGGATATAATTTGGTAATTATACTTGTAATTAACCCTAATAAGTGCATCAATGTAACTGAAAGTCCTATAAACTACTCAAGCCATTTGCCTATCTTCCTCCTGCCGATAGGTTTGGAATAGTATTTGGACTTACCTTTCCTCCTTAGATTTTGGTGATAATTATTTACATAAGTCCAAAAACACTGTGGATCTAATTCTAGCAAATCGGCTAAATCAGAACATCTCTATAAGAAGGTTCAAGGTTAATTTACCAAATTATCGGTTTAAAGCTCTGGATGATTGGATTAAGGTACTTATAACCTGTAATATCAAAGAGTTGTTCATAGATGTTGGCGTATACACTCACAACAAGTTTCCTGAAGCAATTTTTGCTGCCAAATCATTAAATGTGCTTAGCTTACGCGGATTTAAGCTCCAACTACCCTCTGATCATCGCGTTAAGTTTTATACTCTACGAGAGTTGCACCTCGAGGACTCATTTTTGGACGAGAAATTACTTCAAGCTAT
>JAJOOS010019173.1:0-10787 GCA_029582725.1 Solanum chiquidenum
GTTGACACTAGAGGCAATCAACTTAACATTTACAAACGCCTCCGATACAACCAATAAGATTCATACCTTTCTAGATCAGACAAACGACGAAAACTTACAAGAGATATATAATTATTGTTTGAATTATTATGAATCTTCTGTTGATATTTTAAGAGACGTGGAGGAGCACTTGTTAAATCAAGGTATATTTGATACTTTGAGCACTATTGGAGCCTTTGTCCAAGAAGTTGGTTCTTCTTGTGAAGATAGATTTCAAGAAATTGCCGATGATGTTAATGTCTCCACTCTTACTGAGAACAACAATAACATGAGGAATTTTGGTAGTATTATTATTGTTGCTGGAGATCTTCTATCTAATTCAACATCCACAAATAAATAGTATGTAATATATGTCAAAAGTCATTGAAAGAATGAGAATAAAGGGAGTAATGTTTTTTTTCTTTTAATAAAAATCACTTAACCATAATTAATTAATATATATTATTTTCTTGTTTAAACACTTAAATTATAATAAATTAAATTGGTTTGGTGGACACGAGGCGGGGCATTTTAGTTATCAAATTTATGAATGAAAATCTTTAGATTTAAATAAAAAGGACAATCCAGTGCACTAGCCTCAACTATGTGTCGGATAGCCGAACCACAATCTTACCTTACAAATTCTTTGGTGGCTTACTAACCAATTTTTCCTTCAATATTTACAAACTATTCAAAGGATAAAGAAAAGGTTAGCCAACAAAGCTAAATAACAGTGACATCATTGTTTTACCCCTTTCTTTTAACCCTTTTTCTTTTTTGCTTTCACTTGGCTGTTAGAAAAAAAAAATCAAGAAATCAAGATTCTATAAGTTACATAAGCTATGACATTTACATGTATAAAGCTCTGCTTTCCAGATACAAAGGGGTAAAATTAATCAGACTTGCTTCCTCCGGCTCCATATTCTATAGTGTTTTTAGCTTGGAGAGAGGTGATTAGACAGGATATTCGTTTTCAAATAGTGCATATGTGGAGACTTGTTTTTTTTCTTCTTTTTTCGGGGACAGGCATGAAAACCACAAAGGCCAGGGATAAGAATTTGGAGAAATCTTAGCAATGTGAAGTTTGTCTGTCACACATTTGATGTTGCTACTTGCCTGCTTTTCCATATGATCGGAGCCACGAGCATCCATACTGGTAAATTTGAGAAATGTCAAAAGCATCACATTACATGTTTAATGATCCAAAATCTTTATAATTATACCATAGGTAACAATATGGAAGCTGAGCAACTTACTGTAAACACAAACTGCAAGCCATTCATTCACTACCCTTACCCAAGTACTTGTCCAACCAACATCTATTGTAAACCTGCAGATTAACAACAAAAAACACTACACAATAAGCATTTTGTTACAACTTCTATTGGTTCATTTTTCTTTCTTAACAAGTAGCAAGCAAGCATTTCAATTTCCTGCATCAAATGCTCTAATATATGTTGTCATTTCAAGCTGAAACCAAAACATTTTATCGCTCGCCCAAATCAAAATTTACATGTTGTCTGAAGATGAAGGAACTTACTTCTTCATGGCGTGATTAGGATTCCATCCAATTAATAGCATTGCAAAATACATAGCTCCTGTCGCAAAGACGAAATGAAAGAATCCATAACCATAGGGTACATCATCTTCTTCAGGTGCATCATCCTTCTTAAACTGCAACTTCTTTCTGTTAGAAATTTTTCTCAGGTATATTCGGATTATTATGTAATTGAAAAATATTGAGGTATACCTGAAAGCATTTTGAATCAATTCCAGTAGAAAATGTTGCGATGACAATTGTAAGGACCGCTACAACAAAGCTCTGTACAAAATTAAGAGTGAAAGTTTACTTAATTACATGCTGAAAAAGGGATATATTAATTCTAGTATTCTACTACGCCACTATATATTTTAAAGTCACGACTCTAATAAGAATTCTAGCTGCACATGAGATACTTCCCCTAGATTATATAGCATTTGAATCTAAAGGCTGGATAAAGCTTGTCCAAATTATTAGAACAATAGAATAATACTAGAACTGAACTGAACCCTTTGCCAATTTTTACTCAAGATTGACAAACTAGCAAGACATAATGCTACATGTTTAATGACTCAACGAACATCTTGAGTCATTTAGAGGTCAGAAACTTACTATGATGGTGAACCAGTCTCCTTTTCCAGTTGGCGATTCTGCTTTCCGGATGCATTTCTCTTCTGCAGGTTCACTGTAAGTAGATACAAGAATTTATAAGAAATAATAGCATAATCTGATGAAACCAAAGATACCTAACTATGTATCGGCATTCTCTCAAGTGGAAGCTTGAACCAAACAGAGGGACATCCTCAAATAAATGAAATTTATAATATGAAAACTTAACTTGTGAAAAGTTTAAGTCATCTACTTTCTATAAGTTTGAGAATATACCAAGATATGCCAGTTCTTACTTCAGGTTCTTAGGAGCACGCTTGTCACTCAACAAATGACATTACTTACAGAAATTGATATTCCTAAAATGCTCAAGTGATGATAGTCGATAGATAAAGAATGCTCAAGAAACTCTGGTGTCTAGTGCTTAGCCTCAAATTGCAGCCTTTTCTTTTTTGCACTCTTAATGAATTAAAAGAGAAGAATGCAAGGTTTACAAAAACACAAATCCAAATCATACCTTCTGATGGCAGACCAGCAGAGGAACACAACATATAGCCCCATAAAACCTGGAGTCAGGAAACCGGCATTCACCTGGTGCTTTCATCAATTAATATAAATTATCCCAACAAAAAAATGTAAACACAAGAAACTCAGACTCACTTTGGGGTGGAGAGAAACACTGGTCATGAGTTGGAGGAGAACTAATGTCCAGGAGATGAAGAAAATATTAAGAAGGCACGATGGTTGAGGCGTATACCAAATGTACATTAAGATGATCCCGAGGATGCATATAACATATGCAACTGTTGCAAGTAACATCATTTGGACGTGGCTGCAAAATGGTTTTAATTCCATTAGCACTAATCATCAATCGTTTTAAACCTTCATAAGAATCACATAAAATGTAACATCACTGAAATGTACTGCATCTTCTTTTTGGATCTGAACTTTTGCCTTTAAATAATAATTCTAATTTTACCAAGCAGAAGTGTTTTATTTATAATAGTAAATAGCGCCTGAACCAGTTATTCAAATGAGTTGATAGCATCGTAGTGCACATAATTTCCTAAAATCTTGTCTGAGATACATCCCTATGCATAAGATCAAGGTTTGCTATCCTCGATCAAAACTTATGTAAAAAGAGGGACTAAGCCAATTACCATCTCACAGCATATTTCTCAGAATGACAGAAATCGTTGAGCCATGTGATAAAACTGATTATGCTTATAAGCTGGATTAGTAAAAATACCCTGCAAATGGATCAGAAACAGAATCAACGTGAGGGTATGACTAACTGTGAATTACCTCAGATGTTATGCTTAATTTTAACATCAAAAACCAACACTAAAGTGATTGTTCATGACGGAAAAGAAGCATGCTAGATGAGTTTGTCATACCCAGCACCAAAATGCGCAACCTGGCCTGTCCAGAAAACACAACAGCATTCAGCAATTTATCATATATTGATAAAACTACATATGACTGACTTATTAAATCTGAAGTATTTGAATGAAAACACCACAATAGTATGCATCTATACTAACCATAGATTGAAATAATCTCTGCTGGAAGAAGAAAGGGTAGTACAATTAGAGAAATATTCATAAAAAGCTTGGCAGACCACCATCCTGAGTGCCATAATTCTCTGCGGTCATTTAATTTCGAAGTACCAGCTGTAGATAGGAACATGGCGAAATAGAATAGCTATAATGATCATGTTAAGGATTGACTGAGAAAATCAATAATTTCATCATTGAGCTGCATGCCCACACAAAGTCATAAAAGTTTCAACTTATTACTATCATTGAGTAAATTTTACAAGTTGCTAATTTGAATCAAATGGGATTAGATAGAGGTAGGATACAGAACACCCCAAGCTTACTCTCAATACTCCTTCTGCACCCATACAGTCTTCACCACCATTACATCCTTTAAGTCCTACAGATATAGATATATACATCGTTAGAATTGTGTACTACAGATGTATCACTAGAAATAGGAATCGACGGCCAAAATAAAGAATGAAGCAATCTTACTCTTCATTTCTTTCAAAATGCTATGGCCATAATCACGAACAGCCCAAGCTAATAAATTAGCAATGAGAAACAATATGGCGTAAAGATATCTAGCCATCCAAGGATTAGAGCCATGTCGAAATTGGTCTAACCATGAACCGTGCTTGATCTTGCTATATCTCTCTATAGTACTTCCCTCCATTTCTTCTTTAGAGCCTTCACCTGTTGTCATGGCATTAAAGTAGCAATGCAGGGGAAGTTGAATTCTTCAATTCCTCTACCACCTCTCCATCTACAAAAGCAAAAAAAGAGAATCTTAGTAGCTCAGTTGATTGGCTATCTGAACTCTCACTTTGTTCGTAAGAGCTCTATTCCTCATCTTGTAATCCCTTAACTCATTTCCCCTTTCGGAAAAAGAAAAAAAAAGGCTAGGATGTAGTGATCCAACTGAATTGGAATGGAATATAAGAAAGATTGATGTGAAATGCATGAACCAGATCCTGATTCTAAAGTTGTGAATAGGAAGCAAAGAAACTATTACAAAATTGCCTTGATTAAAAATGAATTTTAGTACCATCACAATTCACAAACAACAAAGGTTTATTAGGCACGGCTTGACCAAGTTCCTCTATCTTTTTGAACAACTATATCGGCTATAATGGACCATTAACAATATTAAAGTTTGGTAAATCAAAATTATGTTGGTCAAATTTGTCTGCTAAAAAGCATCCTAGAACTACTTTCTATGTGAAATGATGGTCCAGTAAGAACTACTCCAATCATTTTAGTAATTTGTTGGTATGAAATAACTCTGCACGAAATTTAAGAAGAAAAAAAAAACACTTTTGATATGTAGAAGGTACCAAAATATCATTTAAAAGAAATACGTATTCTTTTAAAAACAAACAAATTGAAACGGAGGAATTAAATAAACCTATCATTCCTTCGTGATAAGTGAGATCTTTCGTAAATCAATAGCAAAGTGAAGGTTGGCATCAATACGAAAAGAATAAAAAGGCAGACCGAATTATTGAAATTATTCTGCCTTTCCATCCAAGAGATAAACAAAAAATATTAAAATTAGACCATAAAAACACGTGCAACTCACGTGACAATTCCATTATATTGTTTTCTGTTTTCTGTTTTAGTTTTCCAAGAAAGAAGTTGCTTGTGTTAACAGCAAAGAATCTGCAAAAGAGCTCCTCCATTTTGAAAACACATTTTCTTCTTCCTATCTATGCCTCTCAATACATACAAATAATACAATAGTATAAATAACTGCAATTTTCTATCACAATTACATACCCGTAACAGATCGAGAATCGCGCGCGTTTGAAGCTGAAAATGCAGTTGATTCCAAATGAAAGCGATGTTGCTAAACTAAATTTGAATGAAGAAGACAATGTGTAACTTAGTTTGTGTATGTTATAAAGAAGGAAAGTTTGGTTTTTGGTTTTGATGGGAAACTTTTAAGACTCATTTTAGAAGAAGAGTAAACTAGAAAAAAGTACTACTCCATTACTTGATCCTAATTTAGTGGAAGTGGACCCTACACATGCTTCGGCGCATGCCAATTGAGCATGCCTTTCTTAAATAATTACTACTCTCATTTTTTTATCTCCCTAATTTAGATTAATTAAATATTCAAAATTATACTAAAATGTGAATCTTTAAAAACGAAAGGTTCTAATACAAACATGAAAAATAGTTTATGGTGTGTCATAGGTAATGATTCATATGTGGGAGATTAGCAGCTTTATAGCTTTTAGTTAGTAGTACTAAAATATAAATACCCTACTTTCCTATTTGGTAGGTTTATATTATCTAGAATATTAAAGACTAAACTCATAGTTTTGGAAGCATAATGATCATTTTGATTGCAACTTTAGATTTTACTCGAAGAAATGTAAGGTATTATTGAATTCTAGCTTAACTTAGACATGCCACTAAGTTGGAGTAAAACTAGTAAAATGTGAAACGTTTTAATCTTTAGATCCAAATGAAAAGTGTAAAGAGAATTATTTTTATATATATAAATATTAGAGATAATACGAACAGTACACCGTCTACATAATGAGAGAACAGAAACTGAATGTGTACTTCAACACACTGGACTTGCCTAATGCAGTTTAAGTCTTCCGTGTGATTTACAAGCTATGGCACAAGAGCAAATTTACCCAAAATGCACCTGAAAGGGGGCAGCAGGGTTTCCGGGAATTTCCAACAGGAAAACATCATAAGTAAAGCATTGAATTGTATATTCATGTTACTATTACATCTTGTATAGAATCACCTTAATAAATAATAATCACTTCACTGAACTACAAAAAATTGGCCAATATTTTCCATTTTGGGATGTATCAACCATGGTACACCGCAAGGCTGCGCAGTCCCAAGGATAGCAAACTATCCAGTGTTCGGCCAAACACGTTAAAGTCGTACCTCATCGCAAGCTTATTACAACAAGTCGCCACTAAATGATATGTAGCCCAGTTTGGCAGTCAACCATGCTCTCAGTTCTTCCAGGAAGATTGGCCCAATTATCTGGGTAGACAAAACTGTTTCAGGACTAAGTATCCCTGCGGCTTTTCTTATTCATTTTATCCTGCACGCGGTACTTTTCTCGTCTCTCTTCTCTCCGTCGCTTCTTTGAGAGTTGCTCTTCTTTGGTCCTTTCTGTTTCAAGTGCTTTCTTCTTCTCATCATCTTTGAGCTTGCGTGTTTTTATCTGAAAAAATGAATTTAAAACAATGGTGACCGTACAATTCATATCCAAACAGATACTGTAAGCTTTGACAATCAGCAAACTTATGGCACTGTGTCACTTAAGGGTGAATTATCCAAATAACTCTTCTAAGAACTTGTAGCTAATATTAATGGGCAAGTGACCACAACCTCAGCCAGGAAAGTACTAGTAGTAAAACCAAGTCTTAACTGCTCCTGTTGGAGAGAGCATACCTTCTCGTGCTGAATGAGTCTAAGTTTTTGAATATTAGCAAGCACTTTGCGCTCATGAGGTTCCATCACCACAGCCCTCCGATCTTCCAGGAGTGGTCGCTTCCGAGCTGGAGCATCCTTGGGCTTAGAGGCAAAGGGGAGACCTTTCTGTAATTGCTTGGGAATTACCAAGGGGTTGAACTTTTTCCGCTTTCGTTCAATTGGCTGTGGCATCAAACAACATAACAAGCAGAGAGGCGTCTGTCAACAGAAAGACTTCGAGTGTAATAATTAAGTTATTGACAAACATGTGAAATAACATGTTTCACCTTATATAATGAATCCTTGTTGACAGGCACTTGTAGATTATGTTCTCTCCTTAATTCAGCAACTGTTTTCATTCCTCGCCAAGTTTGATCACGTGGCTGTAATGCTGTTGTCAATGGATTGTAGAAGGAAGGAACTTCAACTTGAGTCCAAGCACGCAAGAAAACAATGTCACTCATAAGGATCTTATCCTCAAATGTGCATCTAGCAATGCCTTCTTTGGCACTCCCACCCTTCTTCTTGGGTTGGTTACCAATCTCTTCTTTAGCAGCCTAAGATTAACACCAACAACAGAAGTAGGGAAATGAATTAGGAAACGAGTAAAACCATTCCAAAACATGGAGAACTGCTTCTACTACATCTTCACAACTTTCTGTGGTAAAATCACTTAGCAACATGTGCAACTTTTGGAGATGGCACCCTAAATAATCATCCTCCAAACAACGAGACAAATACAGTTAAGAAAGTGTCAAGTCTATGCTACAATTAACAAGAACCACAAACTAGTGTCCATGGAGAGCCCATAGGTATGGAGAGAAGAGAGTCAGACGAAACCTCGAATAACGAGCACAAGCAGGCAGGCATGGATGACCCCTTCCCCACCCCCAAGTGCACATGCACCTTTTTCTTTTCAAAGAATACATCTTTGTTGTGTGTAAGTACATGCTTTGTTAGAACATTAAAATACTAAATATCTTATGCTCAACAAATCAACTATGCGTAAATTTTCTGTTCTTTCAATCAGAGGTGGTCAGCATCTCCAAAAATAACATCTCATACTGTTTATTCCTCTGATCAAATGTAGTTGAATACCACCAGCATGCAATTTTATCAGATCCCAGAAAATTAGTATAATTATTTAATCTTGGATTGATTGATGGTGGTTTAAAATTTATAGAAAATGAGGGAACGAACATGAGAAGTCGGTATCAAGATGAAGTGACAAGAAATTAATTTCTTCCCGACTTGATTATATTGTCTAAAGTCCTGTCAATTCACAGTCAAGCACAAGTATCCCTAACTAGAAAACCAGCAAGTGAAGTGAGATAGCACTTAAATGATGCCCAAAGGGGTGAACTACCTTTTTCACTTGCCCACGAATTCCACTAACAGTTCGAATAGCTGCACCTTCAAACCTAGCTATTTCAAGATCTGAAGTGAACATGTCCTTGATAAGTGCTGTCTTCTTGAATATTTTACATGGGTGACCAACCAACTTAATCTTTTTGACTATTCTTGCTGCGTGGTTGAACTCTAGCACAGTTGCAGTCGCAGTGATTCTAAAGGATGCCTGTAAAAATAAAAAGACAGACAAAGGTAGAACAATCAGCACAGAAGCAGGATCAGAAATACGAGTACAAAGAAGAAGAAAACAGTGTAGAAAAAAATATAGCAACTAACAAGGGAAGCAGTGCAAAGGCAACAAGAAAGGAACAAGAACAACAAAACAGTGCGATAATTGCAACACAGTAAATATAAAAACAGGAACTACAATAATATGGTCAGTACAAAAATAAGCACCAACAAACCTAAACCCTCAAAAAGCAAAACAATCCTCCAGTATCTACTAACCTTCTACCCTAGTATGCGTCCTCCACGCCCTCCTATCTAAGGTCGTATCCTCGGTAACCTAAAGTTGTGTCTTGTTCCGTCGCCTCTCCCAAATACTTCTTTGATCGAACTATACCTCTCCTCGTACCTACGATAACCAACCTCTTGCACCTCCTCACTAGAGCATTTGCGCATCTCCTCTTCAAATATCCAAATCATCTCAATCTCGCTTCCCTTATTTTGTCCACTAAAAGGCCACGCTCACCTTATCTTGTATCCTAATTCCTAATATTATCACTTCTTGTATGTCCACACATCCACCTCAAGATCATCATTTCCTCGACATGCATATTTTGAACATGGGAGTTCTTGACTAGCCTACACTCCTCCTCATACAACAAAGTCGATCTAATCACCACTCTATAAAGCTTACCTTTAAATTTCAGTGCTACATAACATCACACAAACTCCTGATGCAAGCCTCCACTTCATCCACACCGCACCAATACGATGTGTGATATCATTGTCGATGTCCCCATTTCCATAGATTATAGACTCAAGCTACTTGAAAATATCTTTCTTGGGATAGCATGTGTCAAACCTCACTCAATGACTGCCCCTTGCATTGTATTACTGAATTTGCACTCCAAATACTCTGTTTTGGTCTTGCTTAACCTGAATCCTTGAGACTCCAGAGTTTGTCTCCACACATCCAACCTAGCATTAACTTCACTGCGCGTTTCATCAATCAGTACTATGTCATCCGCAAATAACATACACCAGGGCACCTCATCTTGAATGGACCGCGTCAATTCATATGATAATAGTAGTTAACAATGGTGGTGGTTGGCATTATATAGTGGTGACTAATGGTGGTAATTGTTGTGGTAATGGTGATTGTTGGAGATGATTGCAAGTGCTAGTGACAGTTGATTGTAGAGATTGGCAATGGTGTTGTGGCTGAGGATGGTGATTGTGACGGGTGGTAATTAATAATAGAAGGCCACAACGGAGGTAGTTGGCAATGGTGGGTGTATTTTAAACATTTTAGTTGGCATAATATGTTCGTTGTAAATTGCCAAGATAGTCTTAGACTTTATTTGTTCCATAAACCTTTATTCTCTCAAGGGAGCTGATATATATTTCTTAGCACTTAGTACTATTCTTTTCTGCATATACTAAATGTCATCAATTAACTCATCGAAAAAAATTATTGATATAGTGTTAGATTACTTTAATATATTATTCAAATTTTATATTTATTAATTTTTAAATAAAGACAAGTTTTACATATTCAGATGTTGAGAAAACAACAGTCTCAACTATTAAGTATCTATATCTTAATACAACATTTTGGGAGATCCAAAGACTAGTAGATTTCTTGGGAATCCTTGAACAATTCAAAGGAACCTCTACCTCCCAAGATGAATTGTTTTGGAATCATAACTGCAACGGAAATTTTAGTGTGAAGGAAGCTTACAAAAAGCTCAACTCTTTCACCCATCAGGTTACTGGCTGGCCATGGAAGCTTATCTGGAAAGTTAAAATACCTCCTAAAGTGTCCTGCTTCACTTGGCTACTAGCAAAGCAGGCTGTTTTGACTCAAGAGAACCTCATGAAAAGGGGTATCCAAGTGAGCCCTAGGTGTTTCCTGTGTGGAGAAGAGGCTGAAACAGTTAATCACCTCTTTCCTCACTGTAGGATCACTAATATTTTGTGGAGCATTTTCATCAATTCGAAGGACCTATCTTGGGTGATGCCAAGAAATATTATCCAGGCCCTGAAGATAT
>JAJOOS010019177.1:0-10852 GCA_029582725.1 Solanum chiquidenum
CCAAACCAATCCGACATTATATATATAATTTTAAAATTTTATTTTATACATAAAAATATTTACTTTGATATAATTTTTAAATATTTCTTATACTTTTTCATAGTTTTTATCTTTTAATATATTATTTCAAATTTGAAACTTAGAGAATTATGAATGGTCCAATAAAGATTATAGTCCAGAGATGTTGGTAATTATAATAAAGTTTAAATCAAAATCAAACTAATACTAATGCAAAAAAAAGATCAATTCAACACTAAGAATGACAATAATATTGAAAATTTGCTCTTTAGTTTTACATTGGTTTAGACAATTAAAATATAAAATCTAATTTTAATTTCTTTTAATATTTAGTCATGTAACTAATATTTATTAAACTTATTTTAGCATGATTTAGTACTTTTAAATTATGATAATTTTCATTATGACTTGTTAATTTGCAATATTTTTTTATGCGATTTCATTATTATTATTTTTGTTGGATATTTTAGTGTCATTAATCATATCATATTGTGTTATTTTTTTTAAGAAATACCTTAGATAGTTGTATTTTGGTAGGACTAAAGAAATATTTCAAGTACAAGTAAATTATATGTTTGTATGAATACTTTACCGGAAAAACCCGAAACAACCTGAAAAACTGAAAAATCCAAAAGAATCCAAAAAAACCCGAGGTTGAAACACCCGAGTTTTATTGGTTTGGTTTGGTTTATAAATTTAAAAATCCGACACAAATGATTTGGTTTGATATTTAAAAAACCCGAACCAACCCGGTCATATACACCCCTACCCATGACGGTGATATACTAACAGCAACATATTCATTGAAATTCTACGAGTGAAATCTGAAGAAAGTAAAATGTACATAGATCTTATCACTACCTCGTGAAGGTAGATATATTGCCTTCAAAAAGACCCTCAGCTCAAGCGCAACAAATCCAGGTAGACAGTGAAGAGAATATAGCAAGAAACAAGGTAACAATGTAAAGTTTACTTGAAATAAATTAAAAATAACAATAAAATAATATGATAATCGAACACAGTAAACAACATATTAGGATAGATTATTACAAATAATTATAAAACAACGATAAAAATAACTACAATAATACAACTAGTACCATGGAAATTACGAGTCACCTTAAGCAAGACAACACTACACTAGCTACTTACTAACATTCTACGCTAATGCATGTCGTCATCACCATCCTATCTAAGGTCACGTATGTCCTCGGTAATCTGAAGTTGCGTCATATCATATTTTATCACCTCTACCCAATACTTCTTCGGCCTACCTCTGCCTCTCCTCGTACCCTTTATAACCAGCCTTTAACACATCCTCACTGGTGCATCTGCACATCTCCTCTTCAGATGTCCAAATCATCTTAGCCTCGCTTTCCTCATCTTGTCCACTATAGAGGTCACTCCCACCTTATATTCTGGATATCCTCATTTATAATCTTATTTCTCTCAATATGGGCACACATCCATCTTAGCATTCTCATCTCAACAACATGCATTTTCTAGACATGGATGTTTTTGACTGGCCAATACTCTATCCTATACAACAATGTTGGTCTAACCACCACTATATAGAGCTTACCTTTGAGTTTCAGTGGTACTTTTTTATAACACAAGACTCTGAAGACAAGCCTCCAATTTATCTGATCCATGCCAATACTATGTATGATATCATCGATGTCCCCACTTTCCTAGATTATATACCTAAGATACTTGAATTAATTGTCTCTCCTGGGGATTTGTGTGTGAAACCTCACTTCCATGCCTACCTCACACACCACATCATTGAATTTGTACTCCACATATACTCCGTCTTGATCTTACTCATCTTGAACCCTTTAGTCTCCAAAGTTTGTCTCCACACCTCTAGCTTAGTATTAATTATGTGTCTTGATGAAACGTCTAAAATACACCTCATCCAATTTTAGGTGTAAACGATCGTTAATCAGTATAAAATCCAACGAAGAGTTGGGGTCGAACCCACAAAGAGTGGTACGTGTCTAAGATTCAATTAGGAAGTACGAACGTGATTTAAATGGTTATATGAATACAATTTATCGAAAACATACAAATAAATCTAGATGGGTGACATCGAATGTCAGAGGGGGGGGGTTGATTTTGCAATGAACAGCTGAAACAACAATGAAAACAGGGGAAAATAACAATATAGAGAAGAGTTCTTGGGATGTGATCGATTATAGGCTAATTATGATGTATGGGTAATTGAAATCTAATGGTGATTTGCTGAAACATTGTGGGTAGGCTGGACTTTAAGTGCAACCGTTTTCTCTCGAACAACTATTACCACTCAGGTGATTTCTTTCGAACATCAACAAGCTTAACAAGATAACCAGCCCACAACCTTAATACATCCACTCTCTCGAGCTAGATGGGTAGGATTAGATTTCAGATTCACTCTCTCGAGCTGAACCCATATTAACCCAATACTCACAAATCATTAATCAAAAGCTTTGGTCCTAAAACCTCATTCTCAAGCAAGCTAAGAATTCAAAATTAGAATTGCATTTGCAACTACAATGCATAGATTAAAACTTAGCTAATGATTAAACCCACCTTAAAACAACAATTTCATCATCAAACAACAATACCTATACGATAATTAGATAAATAAACACATTATCACACCCCAAGAATTAGGGTTTTAGCTACACATCATAAAAACAGAGAAACGGTTACCAAATGCATTAGCCATGATCTGGGTGAGAGTCTCCAAGCCTCTACAATGATTTCCAAGAATGAAATTCAAAGACTCACTTTCCAATTCCTCCAAAATTATATAATTCCAACACAAAAATCAAGAAATAACTCTAAGTTTAGAATGGGAACTATAATATCTGGGAGATTCTCTCCAAAATTAAATTTAAAATCCAATTTATAGTTGCCCAAAATTTGTCTTGAAAAGAAATTAGGCGAGATAAGTTGGGCTCGGCCAGTGGTTCGGCGATCCGCCCTTTGCTCTCTTCCATCGCCATTTTGCATTGGTTCTCAACATCCCCAAGTCTTATAACTTTGGGCTATCCATTTTGTCATCGCAAAACTGATCGGCGATGCGCTGACAACCCATTTTTGTCGCCGACTTGGTTTCTTAATCCCTCAAGGCTTGCACACTGGAACTTTAGGCGGTCTAAAGAGCCACTCGGTGATTCGCCGAGTGGTCTTGGCGATCACCAGGATTGCTTTTCTTCACTTCTTCTACTTGTTATGCTCCTTTTTGTCTGTTAGTGTCCTTACCTTGCTCCTTAGCTCACATACCTGAAAATCAAGGCTTTAACATCAGTTTATAGCACAAATTAGGCATTTGAGGACACTAAAACTATCAAAACAAAGCCCTAAATGAGTCGAAATCTTAGACTCATCATTCATCAATTAGTACTATGTCATCCAAAAATAACATACACCATGATACCTCATTTTGAATGTTTTGCGTTAATTCATTCATCACCATGACAAATAGAAAGGATAAGAGTTGATCCTTAATGTGATACCATCTTCATATGAAAGTGCTCTGAGTTTTCTCCCACCGTTCTTACCCGCATTTTAGCTCCATCGCATATCTCCCAATATAGGCCATTGATACACATTTTGCCTCTAGGAAACTCCGTAATACTTACCTCGAAGTTTTGTGGTTGTCCTTCTCAAGGTTAATAAACACCATATATAAGTACCTCTTTTTTTCATATTTCTCCATCAGTCTCTTCATATGATGGATGACTTTTGTGGTCGATCGCCCTAACATGAATCCAAACTGATTCTCAAAAATAGACACTCCCTTCCTCACCCTCATCTCCACCACTCTCTCCTAGATTTTCATTGTGTGTATTAACAACTTAATACCCATGTAATTATTACAACTTTAGATACTATCCTTGTCACTTTACAACAAAATCATTGTACTCCATCTTCATTCATGAGCATCTCACTAGAAAAAGAATTTCTTGGTTACTTACTTTACATGATACTATATTTTTGGTGATTAACTTTATCTTATTAATTACCCATGAGTCCATCACTGTCGCACCATATTTCGAACAGACCGAAACAGTTCACAACATAATATGGCTGACACTCTGATTTTGAAAGAAAAATATTTTTGTTTGAGAGTTGCCACCTAAATTTTAAGGAAAATATTAGGAAAACCACTTTTTAAATATGTAAATGTAAACTCTGTTTTGATTTGCGAAACCAGTGAGATTCTGAGTAAGGGTTTTGATTAATCGAGGGGAAGGTGTTAAGCACCCCTTAGAGCCTATCTGAAGATAGTCCTTAAACTCAATTTAGAAAAATATGATTTGGAAAACTTGTTTATTTATTTTCTTTTAAAAATCAATGATAAGTTAATTAGTTAGTTTAAAAGGAGTGCAATACAAGGTATGACATATATATGTCTTATAAAATGGATTTAATCGTGGTATTGTGAAATAAATAAATAAATGTACTTAAATATACGATGTATTCATATGTAAAAAATATATATAGATAGGTGTATCATAATAAAATTATCCTAAAAATATATAGATGTTGAATTTTTGAAAATTTGTCGTCTTATTAAGACGTGAAATAAAAATAAGATAGTAGTTGGGTGTAAATACGTAGTAATATGTGATGTGTAATTTGAATGAAAATATATAGAATGGAGTTTTCTAAAAAAATAAAATAAATGATACTTGATGTTAAAATATTATATAAAAGGTTTGTGATCGATATTAAATATGTTTATTATAAAGTGTAGTATATATATATAAGTTGTTTTAAAACATGTGAATGTTTATTACTTTATTTACATGTAAGGATAAGTTAGCGATAGATTAGATTTGGTAAAATAGTATGTGTAAAGTGTATGAATAAATTATAAAAAATAAAAATAAATAACATTCGGGATAGTAGATAAAAAATATGATAGATTATGTAGAAAAAAAATATAGAATATATACCTTTGTGTGTATGACATATATATGTATGTAACTTGTATTTGAACCTGTTGGCATATCTAAAATTTTGAAATGGCATGTTAAAAGATTAAAATGTTTTTAGCAATGTTTGATCCAAAAAGTGAGAATAATCAATACATTTTTGTAAAGGAGTGATGTAAAGAGTATAAAAAATAAGCCTAACTATTAGGACTCATTCTATAGTCATATTTGTTTTGTTAAATATGTAAGCCTACTTTCCTACTTATTTTTAAAAAATAAAATGTATATCTAAAAATAAATATCTTAGCCTTAAGTTAATTTCTATATGTAATTACTCGAGCCTTTAAACTAGTTTCAAAATATTTAAAGGTCCTAAGCGATAAGCAGGCCTAAATGAATATTATTTTAGCCTTTATGTATTTTTAAATTCATTTGGAAGTCCCAACTCATGAGTTTTATTTTTTCTACTTAAGTACCTAAATGAAAATTACTTCAGCCTTTTGAAACTTCATTTGGAAATCTTTTAAAACTATAAGCCCCTCTTTTCAACTTAAAAGGCCTGAAAGAATGTTATAAGTGAAAATGCTAACCCATTTTTTAAGAAAATATTTTTTGTATCATTTGTTCTGAAAGGGTTTCAACTAAATTCATAAACAAATAATATTAGCTCACGTAAATAAACTTCAAAATAAAAGACAAGAAATATATCAAAACTTGTGAGTAAAGGTTAGCCAAAATAATATAATTAGGACAATGAAAGAAAGGCTAAGAAAATATTAGACCCCTAATTTGCGAGACTCCAAGCATCGCGATGATCCTAATTGCTGTTGGCCTAATATTTTAGGCCAATAACGAATTTCAAAGTAGAAACTCCAGCTCTCCGGTTGTACATGAGAAAAACAAAAAAAACAAAAGGATTAGATTTGTTGTTGTAAGAGGTAAAGAAATCAATATAGATTTAGCAAATAAGGAAGGCTAAACTCCACAAAATTTAACTATTCATTCACCTTTAATAAGTAAACAATAACACAAACTATTAAAGAGAAACAATTCGCTATTTTAAAAATATTTATGAGCCCCAGCCTACTAATGTGGTCATACTCTAATGAATGGGAAAACTTGTGACCAACGTGAAGTGGGACATAAGAGTTAATACTAAGTATTAGTGGTTATACGAACAATCTACAACCAAGACACAACGACCTAAATAAAATGACTTTAAAAAAAGAAAAAAAGAAACACATATATACAACATGCCATTATTGAGCAGAAAGCATCCAAACTTTTATTTCTTAGCATTTAATTACAAGGGCTGAAACCTATTCAATAAAAAAAACTCTACTTAAAACAAAAAAGAACCTAAAGGAAGTAACTTTAACTAAATAAACAAGTTTAAGGCTTAAATGATCACCAATGATCCTCTTAACTTACCGTCGAATGTAAATAACAAATTAACACACAACTTGAGTTTCTCATATATTTAAATTTTGTATTGAAGCAAAAATATATAAATAAAGGGGGATGCAGACGTTTGGAGTTAATATATATATATATATATAAAAGAACTTCCTTACACCATAAACAATAAAGTTGTAGACATTTAGCTATCCAACAAACCTATTGTTTTTATTTTTTGTGACTTACTACTAACTATGTGAAGATGCCTACACCTAGATTATGTAGAATGAGATGGTTAAAAAGAATCTGATTCTTTTTCATAGGAATTCAGAGACCGAAATATAACGTGGCAAGAGATAGCGGTGAACAACTACCATTTCCTTAAGCTGATACTACCACCAACTAAACCATGCAAATGCTTGTGATATACTACTGCTAATACGGTAATACGAGGACAAAGCAAATTGATTGGAGATATTGAAATATTAATGACACCATGTTCAAGCAAACCAACCAATTAACAACTAGATTAGAAAAATAAGACTTTCAAAAAAAGAGAAAATTGCAATTTTTGAACAAAGTTATCATTCAAAGTAATTAATGAAAAGATTCTAGCCGTGTATGCATTACAGGGAAGAATCCAATTTTGATATCTTCCAATTTTCATAGATATTTTGAGCTAACAGTGAGCCACACAGCTGACCCAAAAAATGAGAAAACACTTGACTGTAATGGGATTATATTTTCCATATCGGCTGGCGAATAGTAGAGGACTTAAAAAAATTCTCTCAAGATTTTAGGTAAATCAATAACATAGACTTGACCAAATTATGACATCACAATCAGTAAGCATGTTCGAACAAAAATAATTTTGAAGACTCGTATTCCACTAAAAAAACACAGACTTTCCACCAAAAATATGGAGGTCGAAATAAAGAAGAACAAGAGTGAAGCCAAAGGAGCTCAACAGAATCAGATTTACAACATAACACTTAGAATCTAAATAAGCGTACAATAGGGAAAAGATTTTACCTTGTGTTGAGCAGTAAACTAGAGCTTAGATGTCAAAGATTCTAACTTCTAAATTCCTCGAACTCGAATTCAAAACCGAAAATGGAAAGATGAAAGAATATAGAAATCTTCTGAAATCTAATGCTTGAAGTGTGTCTTATCCCTCTTTTCAATTTGTTCCCCCCCCCCCTTCGAATGAGAACCAAAGGGCTGATTTTATAGTCGAATTCGGGGGAGGCGTCCAACCTCAGACCCATTAGATTAAGGGCATAACCAATCAGAATCCGATGGTTCTTCGCGTTCCCCACTTTTCAGGCGGAGCAATGATGATGGTCGAGACTTCTAGGCCTGCTTTAGGTCAGAAATAAATCGGAAAAGATGTAAAGTTGATAGAAAGGGGGGCTGTGATTGATGGATGGCGGATGGGGGAAGAGGTGACGTTGGAGACCGCCGGATATTATTATTTTCCTACGGTTCATGGATGTTTCTTTGGCAGCGGATGATGGGCGATTGATGAGAGAGGACGAAGGGGCATGGGGAAGGTGAGCGCGCAGCATACAGACGCCTGGGGAAGGAGGAGAAAGAGTGAGGCGTCGTCTAGAAAAAGAAGAAGACGTTGGGGCGTCGTAGGTATGGGGAAGAAGCGTGTTTCTGGGAAAAAGAAAAGTCTGCAACGGCTGATGGGTTGTACCACTTTTGGGAAAAGATGAAAATGTTTTATTTAATTTCGGCCGTCCAATTGTTTTATCGGACGGTTAAGATAAATTAGAAATTAAAAGGAAATATTATATATATATTAAATAATGGTAAAAGCTTAATTAACTAAGTCCGTTAGATTTAATCGTAGGGTCAAGATTTAAACTAAAGAAGCACAATCCATGTGCTCGCCTACATGGCACACACGAATTGACCAGTTTAAAGGGACTTGGATTGTCAAAATTACTCAAATTAAATTCATTTAAATTATAACTTCTTATTTATTAAATAGTCATTATTTATTAAATTATTTTGCAAGATTAGCTTATTTGATAAAATTAGTCATTCTTAAAATTAATATAAATTAGTAACTCATTAATTAATTAAACTTTCTAATTTTAACAATGTACAAAAAAATATCTATTGCGACAAAAGAAATTATATTTGAACATAAATAGATTCAATTTTTAAGAACGACACTTATTTTTTAAAAAAAATGAGAAAGTAAGTAGTAATATAATATATTTAATTTTTTGTAAGAAATAACATTTATGAAATAAATTCATCAAGTAAAAATAAATAATTAAAAATCTTTTTGTATTCCTATAAAAATTTCATAACATATATATTTTATTATTATTATTAATTTATTTAAATGTGGAGAGCCAAAATTGGGTGTCAACAATCACAACATCATAGCAAAGTTCAAACACAAACTAGCTATCTAAATCAACATACTTAGCTATCTACACGGCCTAATCTTACTGTCTAGCTCAATGAATTAAAGTAGGAGTTCTTGGAGTAGTGATTGTGTTCCATGACCAGCTCTAACATTGCAAACGTAGGCTACCTCCTTGATTATACTATCAGCACCTTTGCTCCTCATTTTAAAAATTCTCAAGTATTTCTCTATCCAGATGGTATGGATTGCTTCAGTGAAGACCATTCTGAAAAGTCTGGCAATGTGTTATCTCCCTTTCCTATTATGAATTGCTCAATCTACATATTGTTCTAGGTTTGAACAGTAACCATTGGTCTTTTAATCCATTGCATGAATCTCGCCCATAAGTTAAGAGTACAGTTGCATGAGAGAAATAAATGGTCTCAACTTTCATCATTAGTTCTGCAAAGTCCATACATCGGCTCCACATTTATCCTCCATTTGATTAGTCTATCAGCTGCTAGCATCCTCCCATGAAAGTGTAACCACATCGTAAACTTAGCTTTTGGCCTTCCATCATTCTGGAACATCGTGCATTTCCACCTTACTGGTTCAGCTGTGTTCAATAGTTGGAAATAGATATGTGACATATCATATGTCTAATCATGCTTCTATCTGGCCTTCTGGCTACTCGCTAATCTTGAAGTATCCTTCTGGTACCAATAATTTGTTTTACCATCTCACTTGCTTGCTTAGGAATGACCAGTATGAGGACACTTTCGTTTTTGACATAGTATGAATGAACCTAACTAATCCATAGTCGATCTTGCTTGTTGGTTAAGTCCCAACACTTTGTAGTAATTGCAACCTTATTCCACAACATTAGGTTTATAAGATTGAGTCCACCGCGCTCCATAGGTGAGCATACATTCTCCCAAGGCACTAACGCCTTTTTAGTCACTTCATTTTTTCCCGACCACACATAGCTCTTACACTAGGCATCAATGACTTTCAAAATGCTTGTTTGTAAGATATAGTGTTGTGCCCGATAAGCTTGGATACCAAAGATCATAGTTTGAACTAACTTATTTTACTAGCGTATGAGAGTTTCTTACTGTCCATGACGAGATCCTCTTAATGACTCTCTAGATTAGAGGTTGTCATAGCACTAATGTAGTCTTCTTATTGGACAACAATATTTCCAGGTATTTAAATGGTAAGTTTCCATTTTCAATTCCAAGAAGCTGAAGTAATTTGTTCCTCTTTGTTGGAGCTAATCCTCCAAAGTAGACAGATCTTTTGCTCATATTTGCCTGAAGACCAATGTGTGGGAGAACTTGAGGAAGCATTTGTACAAGGCTGTAACAGATGAGAGGTTTCCTCTAGCAAATCGGAGTAGTTCCTCAGCAAAGTTCAGGTGTGTAATTTCATCTTGGAGCATCTTGAGTGGAATCTAACAGTATTTTCCTCTTTGAGGCTTTTTAGATGCCTACTCAGGTATTCCATCACTATGGCAAATAAAAAGGGAGAAATTTGCCCCATTGCCTTAGTCCTTTTGCTACATTGAACGACTTTGTAGTCTCCCTATTTATCAACACACTAGTAAGATGTGTTTGGACTACTTTCAACTCTGTCATGGCATTGAAAATTTATTGCCTCCCATTCTTGAATTCTCTGTTATTCAGTTTCTTGAGTAATGGCTTGAGTGCCCGTAAATTAAGCCATATATTCTTCACAATCCATTGGTCCTTTTATTGTCTCCACACTTCATTGACTATAGGAAATAATTCTTCATTATCAGCTAGGACATTGAAGAATCTTAACAGAGTCTTGTTAACTTGGGGTGTTGTATGTAATTTAAGAACCATGGGGGAGTGGTTGATACGCTCAAATTACACCTCCCTAAAGAAGTATAAGCGATCGTTGTCAAATAAAGAACCCAACTTGTAGGTTGGGATCGATCTCACGAGGAATATGGTTCAGACTTAAACTTAACTCACTATGATATCCGTTTAGTCAAACTATTTATGAGACAAGTAAATAAAGGGGGGGGGGGGGTTGTAAGCAAGTAACAGATTGTTGATTAAATAACAAGTAAGCAAGATTCAAACTTTGAGTTATCAATATAATAGAGAAA